>VDFB02149793.1:0-23285 GCA_007258455.2 Sequoia sempervirens
GGAACCACATTTAATCCACGTGCCGAATTTAAAACATAATTTTCCCCTGCAGCTGCGCAAGAAGCAAACAAGTTAGAAAATATGTACCTTTGACGCAAATGTTCCTCCATTTGGCCTTCATGAACACTTGAAAACATAGATTGCCCTGCTGATTGAGCGGCGGTGAAAATGGGGTGGCAGGTTATTATAAGCTTCTTATTTTAAACTAAAGTTTTTTTCTCATTCAATTGTTTCAATCAATATAAAAAAGATACATTCACTTTCTTTTCAAATTTCTTTTGGCTTCTTCCATCTATCTTTTTTTGCTAGTAAATTTAAGTTAAGCACCCAAGAGTCGCAAAAATAGCCTCAAAGCACAAAATTCTAGAAACTATGGGTTCACCAAATCCTGTCATATAAAGATGATTATCCATTTGTACTATTATTTACATTAAGAAAAAAATATAAACTATATTATCTCAAGAATCATCATGTCTAATTAAGTCATGATTGAATTTTTGTTTAAATCTTAAAATCATTTGATGGTCGACTTTCATTGCTAATCCTGTTTTCCTTTTTACCTTTGTCTAATAATTTTTATGGGTATGGGCATCTTGTAACTCATTATCCTTATCTAAAACAATTGTAATGATAGTCTGAACCAAAGATACTTTAATCTCAAAAGGATATATCTCCCCCTTTTCACTAGGTATCTTATTTACTTAATGTTAGCTATAATTTTATATCCCATTATTATTTCTACCCTATCAACCAAGATCATTATCCACACATATATCTAACTCAAAACTAGTTTTGATTGTCATCCCATATATTAAAGCCTCAACACAAAAATCCTAGATGAGTTGTGACAAATATGTCATTATTAGCCGATAGGCTATTATAGGTGGGAAATCCCACTAGAATCGTCTGATTGTCTAATGTTGGTGGACTATTCCGGTGAGAAAACATACGTGCGCATTCAAAGCAATTACCAAGCATGGGCGAGTGGAATGGAGTCAGTGGAGTCATTTATGAAGCATGGAGTTTTGTTTCTTGTTGTTCAATCTTCACATGGGACAATGGGGGAAATCATCATGCTCTAGTAGGAAGATTCTCGAGGTTTGAGTGATGGTTGCTCCCCTACTCAAGAGGGGGCTATGTGGGGTAACAGAATTTTGGATTGGAGGGCTTGACATTTGGGGGAGATAGAACAAATAACATTGGTAGTTGTTGATGTTTTTTTTATGCACTTCTCAACACAAGTAATTCATGGGTGCATCACCTCTCTTGAAAGGAAATCTCCAACAACGAGTTGCTAAAAATCACCCCAAGGTCTCTCGGGTTCAACTCATGACATGCATGGAATTTCTCAGTTGGTTTAATGTGATTTTGTTGGTAATCATAGGGAAAACTTACAGGGTTAAGTTGGAGGGAAGTTGGACCTTAAAATAGAGTTCTTGAGATGGGGAAGTTGGTGTACAATTGTTGCAGGTTCAAACAATAGTTTAAACTCCAATTTCAGCTTTAGATTTGGCTTTATAATGTGCAATGAACCTTAGTGTAGGTAATTTATTAAAAAAAAAAAAGGGGCAGGGAGGAGAAGAAGTTCCTAGGTCTGAAACTAACAGTGAACAATGATCATGGAGGACCCTGTTGCGGACAACCTTCCTAAGACAAAATTTCACTTAACCAGTTTCCCTCACAGTCTCATGAAATTTGGGCTAGCTTCTAAGGACTGCGGATATTCAACCATTCATTCACCATAAGCATGAATAAAAGATAGAAGTTTAGAGAAACTTTTAGTTTATGCCCAGACTAACTTTACATAGCTATTTATCATCAATAAACAACAAAAAGTATGGACAAGGAAAGTTGCTAGCACACAACAAAATTCTTCAAAATCAGTGAACAACATTAACTAATCTACTAAATCAAGTTAAAACATGCAAAACACCAAAGTAAATCTACTCAAATTAACTAACTATGGGAGAAGAACCATGTAACATGCAACTAAAACTCAAGAATTCACCAAAAGTCAATGGAATTCTATTAAAATTTCACCAGCATGCCTTTACAACAACTCAACTCTCTCTTGAAAATGAGAGGAGACCCCCTATTTATAGTGTTCAAAAAGAAAAATGAATGGCCAAGATTGATTTTCATTGTGTGGCCAAGATTCACTACAAACTAGGGTTTCACCTACCTCCAAATATATTACAATTTAAAATTACATTTTTGTCTTTTCCCTATTTTGTTTTCTTGTGGTAGCACTATAGATTTTTTGTCTTTTGTTGATTTCCTTTGTTGTAGCTACACTGTAAGGAATTCATCATCTATCACAGGAATTCCTTCATTCCTCTTCAAAGTGGCATACTCCACAAATTTTTTGATCAACGCCTAGAGCTTGTTCCATTCCAATATACCATATTGAATTACTTGAAAATTTAGCTTCCTTGATTTGTTTCGTGATGACATCCCAGTCCTTGTCAATTTATGTGTGTTCTTCACTACTTGCTCGGACTAAGAGAAGGCTCATGCAGTGAAACCCATGAAATCAGGAGTCAGTGCATCCACAGTCCTATTTTCCATTTTCTTATGGAAATGTGGCTTTAATTTCTCTACATCTAGCTCACTGGCGAGCACATCAAGATTTGTTATCATCTTCAGGTATTATGCACAATCCGCCCTGATCTCCTTGACCCAGTCAATATCTAGCTCCACTTCATGGAGCACTCACTCCAGCACCTCCTTCCTATGATCTAAACCCAGCTTCCATGTTTCTATAATCCAGTGGTCATCTTTTACCAAGCCAAGCTCCTTCTCCCAGGATCTATTTGGTATCTTGAGGATAGCCTCAAGTTTGGGGTACGTGATCCTATATAACTCAGGGAAGTTAGTGCAAAAATTCCTTATTCCCTCGAGTATCTTTTGTACTTCTAGGAACTTGTTGGTTGTCCTAACAACACAATCGATGCCCATGTTATCGTTGTAGATGACCTGCCGAAACCAATCCTCCATGGGTTTTGTCCAATTCTTTCTTTTCTCAAGCTAATCAATATGGTCCTTGGACAACAATTATGGTGGTTCCAAGGACGTGGTGGGGAGTTCTTCTACTGATGACCACTGTTGAATATAGGTTGTCAAATTAGCCACCTGTACCTTCAAATCCCCCTTGGAAATCTTATCTTTGTTCATTCGATGCATGATGGTGGCAACAAACCCTTGGAGATGATCATTTTTTTTCTCTCATGTGGCCTTCCCCAGATCAAGGGTGGAAATGTTATAGCTTACCCCTTCTTCTCCCATGACTGGAGTGGCTATTTGCATGGTCCTAGATTCAGATGCATCCATTGTCAGCTGAGATCTGACCTTGGGTTTCTTTTCTTTCTTCATGCTTATTTGGGCTCGAGCTAGGATTTCCTCAAACCTTACCCTTGGATCCTTTGAGGTCAGGGTTTTCTTCTCCAATTGTTTCTCAAGCCACTCAGGCATCTGAGATTCTCCCCTTGGTGATTCATGACCACCTTCTTCCTCACAGGTGTGTTGGATTTCCATTACCTTATCACTCGGAGCTTCTTGTTTTGTCCTTCCTTCCTCCTCATGAGAATCCTGAATAAATATGGTTTCCTTCTACAGGGACTCAAAGGTTGCATGCTCTTTGGGGCTGTCTTCCCCTTCAGTATTTTTCTTTTCTTCTTCTTCATCATGTCCATGCTCCTCGGGTTGTTCCATTTTGGAGCTCTTGTGAGCTTTAGACTCTTCTTCAGGTTTACCTTCTTTCTTTTCCTCTTCTTCACGTTGGGGATGTACCTCTTTATTGTGTTTAATGTCGTCTTCTCGTTCTTTTTCTTTCTCTTCTTGCTCTTCTGAAAGAGGAATTTCTTCATCATGTTTGGGGCTTTTATCATGCTCCCTAGTTGGAGGTTCAGTATCTTCCTCCATCTTCTCACTTGATTCCTTTTCTTCATCAGGGGGTTTCCTTCCTACTTCTCCCACATCCTTGAGAGTTTCTGGAGCTAAGTCCTCTTTGAGGTCGGGATCAAATGTTTCCACAATATATTTGGCACCTGGTTCCTTGGTGTCCTCTGATGATTGTGTTTCCTCTCATTCGCGCACCACTTTGTCAATTGTCAGATGCTGGTACTCGGGGCGTTCATGGTAATCATTTGTTTCCTCCTCCATCTCTTTTGTAGCTTCTCTTTCTTGTCTCTCCAACTCTTCTAATATTTCCATTGTAGCCTTCATCTCTGAAGGTTCAGTTGGAGGAGTATGGATGGGAAGACTGGCAACAATCTATGCCAAGGTAGCTTGTATAGCTGGGTTCATCAGCACCCTAGATAATTTTGAAGGGATTTTTGCATATGTGGAAGGCCTCGAGAGTGAGAGAGTAGGCACGTATTATTGTTGTTGCATGGAAGAGAGCACAAAGACATGGAGGCGAGAAAGTAGAGAGGTGGTAAGTAAGAAGAGTCTATTATTGGCCATTTGGGTTGTTGGTGGGTGGAGGCAAGGTGAACTGAGATGTCCACCGCAGGCAGGGAAGTAGCAACCATAGCCTGAGATGTAGGCAGAGAGGCAGCAACAACAACAATTTCCGTAGCGATAGTGGTTGCAAGAGGGGAGGCAACAGGTGGAGACTTTGGCTACTCGGCCTCTACTTCTTCTCCTTCATGGAGAGGGTCCTCTCGGATGGTGGGCAAGCCCGAGTAATCTGGTCTTGGAGATTCACCCTCATTTGCTTTTCACATACACTTTAGGCTTGGGCTAACTTTCTTTCATCCATTTATTTTCTTCATCGACTCTGGTGGTCGGAGGAGATCATGGAGGTTCCTCCAAAGAATTGCGCCGCTATCAATTTCGTCATAGCTCATCTTCGGAAAGCTCCCTCATAGCCTGTGCAACTCCCTTGTTGCTTCAATTGGGAAATTTTCCTGTCAATCCATTCCTTTTTTCTAGCCTCAACGGGCTTTGTTATAATATCAAAGTCATCAACCTCTTGCTCATTCCAATCAATCAGTGGTAGTCGAAGATTAGCAATTGCATTGTACCGAGGATCAATTACTGTGTTCTCATCTTCCACTACCTAGTCCATAGCACCGGGAATAGGTTGGACCCTCTTCACAAAATATGCAGTCATACGCATATAGTGCCTCATTCGCACTTCATTATCATCCTTGCAGTTGGCCCATAAATCTTCAACACTATTGCCATAGGCGTATTCAGTCACGACCATCTTCTTCAGTTTACCATAAGGGTCCATTCGAGGCCGAGTAGTGTGGAATTTTAGGTTATACTCCATGAGTTCTTTATGTCAACACATTGACATGTGTGGATTTTGTACAACCCTTGGCCGAAGGAGAGGGGATAAGGGATCCCAGCCTTATGCTTGTTGCTCAAGAGGACATGTGCGTGCAACAACTACCGAGAGAGTTCTAACAATATTATCCAGTCATTTGGATACCGGGGCAGCTTGTATGGTTTCTCTAAAAAGCCTTCAGCTCAGATGTAAGTAAACTTCAGAAATTGAATAAATAAGAAGGAAAACTGTCGAACGAAGGAATTTGCACTATGGGAGACTTCTTTTGAAGTCACCACCAAGCAATCTGATGATATGGCCTATGAAGGCGTCATTTACTCCACAATAATCCCTATTGAAGTTCCTAAATTGGAGTTGGGAGTATCTATCATAAACCTTCAATTCTCTGCCTGGATCTATATCTGGAGCCCTAAACAAGCCTTTGTATTAATTTTTGTCAGCTAGCAAATATACAAGGTAAGATGTCATATAGAAGCACGAGGTCTTCTTGACAACCATAAATTGTTCGTGCAAGCAATTGCTGATTATCCCCACCCAATAAAACTTAGTTTTTCCTTGGAGGATCTCTTCCATGAAATATAACATCCATTCTTGAAATTAGGCCACAGTTGGAAGGCCCATGACTCTGCTTAGCAAGGTTACCAATTCATGGTAATCCTCGTAGAAGTTGTTGTGGAAGAGCTCTTGGGGGAACTTTGCAGCACTTCCTCTCTTCTCTTTCAACCAGTATTGACTTATAAGTCTTTTTCATTTGAGGGGGTCTTCATCCCACATCTCCTTTCCATCTTCCTTGGTTGATTCCTCCATCTCTCCAAAGGTAGGGATATGGAAGGTCTTTCCTATTGACTTGGTAGAGAAATTAGGCAAAATGTTTCCATCTCTATCCACAATTGTCTTGGTCTCTGGCTGATATGCCTCCGTACAAGCCATCACTAGTTCAAGTGCAACAAGAGCAAGAGGGAAGCCTGCAACTTTGGCCAACCCACTGCTTCTGATATTTCTCACACTTTTTGTTGTAGGGTTGATCTGGACCCTCTACTTGAATTCGTCGATGTCTACATGTCCGATGTTTGTATCTGAGACTTCCTTCTAGGTTGAGGTGACCTTGGAGTTGAGGGGTTCCCCTTGGAACTTGTATTTCATCTTATCCGTGTCTTCTTTTCTATGGGGTGCCTTGGTTGTTTTCTTTCCCTTATCCTTCTCTACGATCGCCTTCGAGGGTCCTACACTTGGTTCCATATATCCTGCGGATGAGAGAGAGGTAAGCATATTCAAGCATGAAAACATAGGAAGGTTGGCCAAAATACTGCAAAAAGATGTTAGCTTGGATAATTCATCATTTAATAATCCTAACATATCCTCCAGATTGACATCATCTTTTGCAGGAAGGAGTTTGAGCAATTCGGGTCCAGGGGATCGAACTTCCCTGGGCTGATGGTTGTTTTGGAACAATTGCAGGAGGGATGGTGTTCAAGGCACGACGGCCTGCCTGTCCGAACCTGCCTTGAGATTTGATCTATGTGTGGGGTCCACCAAGGAGATCACTCTATTTTAGCACATGGTTCGAGGTCACTTTGAAGATTGGAGGACATCAAGTTCATCATTTGAGCAATCAAAACATTGTGGAAGCTTGGGCTTTTGAGGCCCAATGAGAAACGAGCACTAAAAAATGGCGTCCCAGGGTGGAGTTTTCATGGTGGACCCATGTTTCTAGAAGGAAGCTACATCATTCATTCAAAGATTAAGATTTTCGAAGCCTGAAGGAGCGTGGTGGCTACTAGGTGATGGTCGTTTCAAAACGACAAATGTCAAACCGAGTCTCAATAGGGGAAACCTGTGGACATCGAAGCTTGGGGGAAGGCCTCAATCTTGTTCATTTATCATTTGAAAGTTAAGTGGCAAAAGGGAGGCTTAGTTCGGGTAGCAAAGTAGATAGTGACAATTTTCCATTTGAGTACTCAGAGAATAGATGGAGTTCTCGATGGTAGAGGTTCAGCAAGAGACTACCACGCTTTGAGGTTCAACACTTAGCAATTTTATCTTGGTATCAAAGACATGACCAAATCGTGACCCATGGAACGCTGACGCCGGAGTCATTCAAGATGGTAGTTCACCATGCTGGGCTCGTGGAAAAGACAGCTCGATCCGGTATGGCTTCCAGGAGACAAGTTGTAAAGTTGTTCGAACGGCCAAGACCGATGTAACTCCGCCAACCGGGTTCATGGAAGAGGGACCTGTGATGAGTCAGGACTTAATATTTGCAAGATTTTGAGTTCATAGGCGATCGATAGGCTGGGTCCCAACCATCGGGAGGCCTTAGTGTTTAGCCATTTGGAACAGAAGAGCATGAAAGGTGCCCCGGAGATGGAATCCCGTTGAGGCGGACCCGAGTGGTTTTGATGGCTCTTCATTTTCACTTCGCAAAATTTTTGGCCTGCTAAGATAAGAGTGGGAGAGGGATCCTCCCGCGAGGGAGGACCCGCTGTAGGAGAGCTCTTCATTGTTAGGTTCAATTGGTTTCCAAAGTTTGTCAAATTATGGAGGGTTCGCTCGCTGGAGTAAAGCTCCCAGTCGGCGAACAAGCAAGCAAGAGAGTCCAAGTTCAATCGCCTAATGAGGACTTGAGGTTTATCGTACTTCAACATGGGTTTTTGTGCTACCTCTATTCAACCTCCTAACTATTTTTCAAGTTTTCTTCCTTTAGGGATTAACGAACCTTTAGAAATTGAAGAAAATATAATAGAAGGCATGGCTAATACCCACCAAAGATTCGATGAAGGAGGTCGAGAAATCGATGGGAAATGCTTCAATCAAGCAGTGGAACCTTACTCCAAGCGAGAGGGTGGCGCGGCTGGGCTTTGACTCTTCTCCCATCAATCGATGTGATGAAATGATCAAACTGTCAT
This sequence comes from Sequoia sempervirens, assembly GCA_007258455.2. NCBI lineage: Eukaryota > Viridiplantae > Streptophyta > Pinopsida > Cupressales > Cupressaceae > Sequoia > Sequoia sempervirens. The sequence goes on from VDFB02149793.1 coordinate 8,203, forward strand.
TTATAGGAAAAATAGTGCACAATTCCCCCGTGACACGATCGTGATTATGGCCCTAGAGTTGGTGGAACAACAATTTTGAAAACTGGCCGTTGGAAGGGCAAAATCCAACAAGCTGACTACAAACCGGCTGCCAGCCGCCCACAAGTTACAAAGTGAGAATGACAATTGAGGTTGGGTTCCAAGTGTATGAATCCAAGCGATACTGCTTTCAAATGTACTGGGAAGGGGAAACTCCGCGAGGGACTAACACCGGGTGGACTCCATGGCTCTAAGGATGCCAATTTTGAAAGCAAAGGCAAACAAATCAGTAAACTTCTTGAAGGCCTAGAGCTCTCAAAATTTGAGGGGGGAAAAACATGGTCAACTCAAGATAAATTCTCTAAAGCTCATTAACCGCTTAGAACACAAAAAATAGGGGGCATGCAAAATGAGACGGCGACAAAGTGACCAGTGAGGTGAAAAGGAAGAGGGTACCCGTTCCGAATGGGGCATGTGTGCTGAAGGAAAAACAATAGTATTAATCATTTCTACAAACTCTACCCATTTACTTGGATTAGCATGTGGGCACAACAATAGCAAAAGTTGCGCAAAAGCTTGAGGTAAGTCACCATCCATGGTTTCAGTGAGTTTTGTTCTTTTGTCTTGCTTAGGAATCGATACGTGGCTGAATGATTCTCTTGGTGGTGTTTTATTGCATTTTGGAATAAACTTGTCGATGTTGGTTCAATGGTAGCATTGGTTTTGTGGTCTGTTGAATGGTTGCTCTCCTACAAAAAAAATTATTTTCTTTTGTTTACCTTTAGCTGGGGTGGATGACCTTTATCATGTTGTTTAAAATATTTAGAACCTTAATCTAGGTTTGAAGTAATCATAGTATTGTTACTTATGGGAAAAACTATGACACATTAGCACTACTAATTTGCAAATAGCTCCCTTTCTGATATGAAAATCCACATTTAAGAAATATATTTATTTCTTGATACTTAAAGGTTGTTGTGCCCTACTCCAAAGCTCCTAGTTTGGAATACATAGGGAGATTATTGGAAAAGGTTGCAGTAATTGGTGTTACACCTGTCAATTACATTGCTTGAAAGTTCCTAAAGCCACTCTAAATATTCCATTTTGTGTGTATCTTGCAATCAATGCAGTCCTTGAGACCACAAACCTTTGAGGCATTCTGTCAAATAGTTCACGTGCCTAGTCTATGCTTTGAGCGATGTTGTCAAATAGTTCACATGCCTTGTCTAGGTATCCACATCTTGTATACATACCTACCAGGGTAGTTTTGACTACAACATTTGAAAAGAAAATAAATTTCATAACCTTTGTGCCTTGACAGATGAACACACTTCACTTTCCAAAACTACCTGTGATTGCCATAAAATGCACAATTTTCCCTGTGATTCTCCAAGACACAATGTGTGTTTATTCCATATGTCCAAATGTAATTCCCATGAAAATCAAATGGTATTCCCATATATTTTGCGTACTATCTCTCTCTTTGTTAGCCTGATTCAAAATAAAATATACCCAAAACATGTTCAAAAATCAATTAAAGACAATGATAGAGTATTGGAGAATAAATACTCATAAATTTGGGTTGTGGGATGTAGCTATTAGTGAGACTTAAATTTATTTACATAAATAGAAATGTGTTGAAGAGGAATCCATTTGGGACGTCTTACAATTGTGTCTGACATTTTTACAAATCTCTTAAGCTCCCATTTTGGCACAAGTAGTTTGGCCACTGGAAATAGGTTATGAAATTTGGCTTCATTTCCGTCATTCCATCTACTTGGAATTTTTCCAAGTCTTCCCAATAAATCCATTTTTTGTGCATCAAATCTTGGCATTCTTTGAGATCACAATCCATAGCATTGAGTAAATGTCTTGAATCTGTAAAGTACACTGCCGCCTTCATTTTTCAAACCTATTTTCTCCAACTTTGCATAGAACTTGTGTGTGTGAATGTGACCTCTCTCTCACACTGAAAGCATGCACCTTTTTTTTATGACCTTCAATTAAGCTACATATAGGTATCATTTTAATTCCTCTATCTTTCTATGTCGTAGAAAAATAGCCCCTTGTCATTTTCATTTTTAGGTCTTGTTTAATGGTGTTTTTCTATTTTTCTCTAATTTTATTTTGCAACATGGCTTGAACATGCTTATTTAGGTACTAAAATTCAAAGAATGGTGTCTTGTGAAGGTGTTGTGAAGTGTTGTAGGACATTTCTACACTCTTCTAGACTCTATTAATTACAATTCACCTAAAAATCACCTTTTTACTCATCAACAAGTCCTATTTTGAAGTGTTGTAAACTCTTGTAACAAGCTTTCACACTTTTCTAGGCACATCTTCACTATTTATCCCTTTTTCATGTTGTATTTTCCCCCTTTATGCTCTCATTGCTTAATTAAGTGTATTTTTGAGTATTATCTTGACAAACAACATTAAATACAACATATTTCCTGACACATATTTTCAAGTCCTAGGTGGGACCCATTCACCATGGGTGGCGAATGAGTCCCCCTTGACCCCAAATTCAAAAGATTTTAAATTTCCTTTTAGGATTTTATTCAAAAATACTTGATGTTAGCTTGTGATGAGGTATGAACGGGTAACTAAGGCACAAGTGTATAAATAAGTGATTTTCACCTCATTTTACATCTACTACAATCCCAATTCATCAAGTTCGCTTATTCACCTATTCATTCAAGCATTCAAGCATTTTACATCTTTTCTAGAGCACTATTCAAGCACTTTGAAGCAACCATTGATATTACTTTAGACTTGCATCATCAAGGTTTTGGTAAGTTGATAGCATTTGCATGTTGCTAGTTTACCATTCCTTTGTATTTTATTATTTTAATAAGGGTTTGATTACTAAAAGTGGGGCTTGACCAAGGAAAACCCCTATTCACTAACCTTAAACCATTTTCCCCCTATTGCATGTTTGTTTGCAGCCTTTTGAGTGTAGATTTGATAAGATTTTAGTATTGAAGATTGGTTTACAAGCCAACTAAGTTCTTCAAGTCAACTCAAGTCTATTTCAAGCTTGGAAAAAGGTTTTTGTCCCTTACATACTGACTTCTCGACAACCCAAAAAATCGATTTCCAGATTTGGTGTTGCAGAGTTGTCTCCTAGATTTTCAAAAATTGGGAGAGGAATGATTTGGAACTTGTGGTGAATGAGTCCCACCTTAGGACTAGAAACTTGAGTTTTGTGAGATTTCAGATCCCACTAGACATAAATCAACTCCCAATAGTTTTTCACCAGTAGGTGGACTGATTCACCACCCTAGGCGAATGAGTCCCACTATAAAAATATGTGATTCATTCGGAAGATCCACAACATTCCATATCTTTATCATACTTCACCGAGGTGCACTTCTAATTCTAACTCATTTCCTTTTTGTTCTGTATATTTTCTTCATTTAGTTCATTATTGCATAACACAATGTGTTTTCAAACATAGCTTTAATTTCACTTTTGCATTCATTTTCATTCATTTATATTATTCAATTACATTTAGTTAACTTCATTTAGGTTAGACAACATCACATTGTACATACTTGAATTTAGAAACTAATAGCATTTTTGTTCTTATCTCTCTCCTTTTAGGTGAAAAACCCTATAAGAGCAATAGTAGCCCATAAGAGCCAAAAATCAATGGTTCATTTTGGTGAACCTGACTTTTGAGCACTTTGCATTTCTAATCTCATTTACATATTGCATCCTAGTTTAATTTTGCATTAATATTCAATTATTACATTGTTTTATTTTTGCATTCTAGGACTTTTTATCTTGCATTAGTGAAAGCTTCATTTAGATTTCATTTTTTCATCACATCTCATTGAAAAAACTTAAAATTTACATTCTACATCTTTGATTGCATTCTGTAGAGCATTAAAATCACATTAAAATTTATGAAAAACACACTGTAAAAACATCATACTAGGACTCATTCGCCACCCAGGGTGAATCAATCCCTCTGCACTTTTTACACAACATTTCTGGCACCTTTTTAGCATTTTTCTACATTACTGTTTCCTGTTTCTGCATTTTTTTTTACTTTCCAGAATCTATGTTTTTCCTCATTTATTTCATCTTAGTTTATTTACATCATGGCATTTTCTTTCAATAAGTTTTGGAATTCATTAAAATCAATTGTAGACATGTCCAATTATGCCTTTGGCTGTGACCCTAATGACCTTGAACAACCTCATGCTCCTTTAACTCCTCATGATTTTCCTCCATGTGAAGTAGACATCATTGGAGAAGATGATGCTAGCATGAAAAATTTCTACAATGATTTCCTTGATAACCTAGAATCAAATGTAGCCTTTTATCCCTCCATGAGGTCACAAGACCTTCCCACTATTACACCTCCTGATCACTTTGCATACTTACATCCTAAAGTCAATACATGACCTAAGGTTCCTCCCTCAGGTGGACCTAGTTCCTCTCACCAATCAATTCCCAACCCTTTTATGATCATAAAGTCACAAACACTCCTATCAACCTTGAAGAAACATATGGTAAAGGATTCACTATCTTAATTAAACAAGGTTGTGACACAAAAAATGAACATGACATCCATCAACTTCTTGAACAACAATCAACCGAAGCACACACAACAGGACTAGGATATCAAGATCCTTCTCATCCTGATAGACATCCTCTTCAACCTAGGAGACTTTGGGATGTTGGAACAGTGATCTTGAATGCTCCTCCTAACTTAAACATTCTCCTTCCACATGAACAACCATTATCTCCTTCTAATGACAAGGATGTTAGGATCCTTATGGGTCCTCTTCCTGCTATTCATGAACAAGGTGAATCTAGCAAGCGAAAACGACCTTACAAACTCAAGAAGATCAAGTTTTCCACACATCCTCCACCTGAATGTGAAAGGAGACTTCAACTGCTCTTAAATAAAGGCCTTATACTTTTACCACCTATGAATAGGTTGGTTATTTGTTTGAAAGACTCTAACATACCATTTTGAAAATATCATCACATCCTTGGACATCACACTAAAGAATGTCAGACATTGAAGGAAATATTGCATAAGTATCACTTCACTAATACCGATTGTTTCCTCGTCATACCTTAAAGCAACCAAATCCCATCATCATGCCATAGTTGTAGAATTCCCTATTCTCACTATTTCATGACCCTTTCACATCACCCACCTCGGCTCATTCTTGCCTTTACACTTTGTGGAGGGCAAGACATTGTTAGCCTTTTCCTTGTAATGCACTTGTCTTTATCTCTTAACTATGTTAATCCTTTTTCGCTTATCTATTTAAGATTGAGAAACCAATAACTTAATTAATGGTTGAATTACATTTGCATTACTTGTCCCTTTGTCCTTTTTTCATTTTCATGTGTGTATCGTGTTTCCGTATCGCGCTTGATGTTTATCTCTTTGTACACTTTTCTATTTGTACCTCGCCCTTCTATTCGCCAGCATTGTCTTTTTGCTTTATTTTTGTTTTGTTTTCTCCTTTGGGGATGACACAAAGCATAGAGACACCCTAAGTCTCTTCCATGTTGACCCAAACGGTCTTCGTCCTTTTCTCTTTTTGTTTTTTTTTTCCTTTTGGGGATGACACAAGGCATTGAGATCAAAATGTCTCCTTCATGTTGACCCAAAATCTTTTTTGTTTTCCTTTGTTCCGCTTTGTGTTTTCTCTTTTGGGATGATGCAAGGCATTGAGACCACAATGTCTCTTCCATGTTGACCCAAAAAAACTTTATTTTTCTTTTGTTTTCGCTCTCTTTGTGTCATTCTTCTAGTTCTATGTGCTTTGGGGAATGATGATAGTTCCGAGCTCTTTTACAAAACATTGCAGCAACGAACATAATGACCCCAAATCCATAGATCCCTTATGTGTTTGGTGTGTTCATTTCTAGGGGGCAACTCCCTTCTTTGTTTTTTCATTTTCCTTGACTTGATGCAACTCATTTTGAAACATATGACTTGGCATAGGGCTTTCTAGGTTGGCTCTCATGTCTTGTTTTATTTTTGCATTTTCTTTTCTTCTCTACTTTAAAGTAATTTCTCACATAACGATGTGTAGCAATTCCTTTAAAGTGGGGGGCATACATTACCATTAATTCATTTGTATTCTTGGTTTCTAGTGCAACCTTGTCATTTATATGATGTGTTTGTCACTTTGTGGATGACATTGGGTGTGATTTCCTCATAAGTGTGATCTTTCCAAGCATATTAGCCCTCTTGGTGGTTTGATGTGACACCGCATCCCCTAAGTTGTGAATATACTATTCTTTGATTGCCCCTCTTGGAGACATTAGACACAATGTTCCTCAAGTGATTGACCTTGCATGAACCTGTGAATAAGACCCTTTGAAAACATCCTTTACATTTTGCTAATTTTTGCATTTTACATTTTTCCTTTTTGCCAATTGCATAATGCAACTTGTATGACTGTGGTATTTTGTCTTTTTTCATGGAATTTTCCTTGTAGTAACCTTGTTAAAGTATCAACGAGTATAACTTTAATATGGTTGAGTGGGAAGCCCACTTAGTGCATGACTTTTCCCATAGCCACTTTGTGTTTGTGAGTGAATACCAGCTAGCGTATGTATCTTACCCTTTGGGGCTTTCTCACCCTATAAACAACTAGTTCTATGGCCCCAAAGTGATTGCATTTGGACTTTCTCACCCAATGGACCATCATGAGTTCTATCACCCCAAAGTGAGTACACATTCTCTTTTCAAACAATCGCCTCAGACTAATCCACAACTAGTTGTAATTGATGATCGAAGCTTCATTCAATTTTTTCATTTCAACACTTGTGTGTTCCTTTGTTCTTATGCTTAGTTTTCCATGGATTCTATCCTCGGGGCCTAATCATCCCTCTTGATTGTTGTCATTCCATCTTGCTAACGTAAGTACATTTGAACCTTCCTCTCGATGTTCATGGCTACTTTAGTGTGAGTTTGAAGCAGGTTCATCCTCTCACTAAAGTGGGGGTAACTAAATGTGTCAGAAAAATGGCCCCTTATCATTTTCATGGCCTTTTTAGGTCTTGTTTCATGGTGTTTGTCTATTTTTCTCTGATTTTATGTTGCAACATGGCTTGAACATGCTTATTTAGGTACTAAAATTCAAAGAATGACATCTTATGAAGGTGTTGTGAAGTGTTGTAGGACATTTCTACACTCTTTTAGACTCTATTAATTACAATTCACCTAAAAATCACCTTTTTACTCATCAACAAGTCCTATTTTGACATGTTGTAAACTCTTGTAACAAGCTTTCACGCTTTTCTAGGAAAATATTCACTATTTATCCCTTTTTCATGCTTTATTTTGCCCCTTTATGCTCTCATATGCTTAATTAAGTGTATTTTTGAGTAGTATCCCGACAAACAACATTAAATACAACATATTTTCTGACACATTTTCAGGTCCTAGGTGGGACCCATTCGCCATGGGTGGCGAATGAATCCCCCTTGACCCCAAATTCAAAATATTTTAAATTTTGTTTAAGTATTTTATTCAAAAACGCTTGATGTCAGCCTGTGATGAGGTATGAACGGGTAACTAAGGCACAAGTGTGTATATATAAGTGATTTTCACCTCATTTTACATCTACTACAATCCCCATTCATCAAGTTCACTTATTCACCTATTCATTCAAGCATTCAAGCATTTTACATCTTTTCAAGCACTATTCAAGCACTTTGAAGCAGCAATTGACATTACTTCAAACTTGCATCATCAAGGGTTTGGTAAGTTGATAGCATTTACATGTTATTAGTTTATCATTCCTTTGCATTTCATTATTTTATTAAGGGTTTGATTACCAAAAGTGGGGTTTGACCAAGGAAAACCCTTATTCACTAACCCTAAACCATTTTCCCCCTATTGCATGTTTGTTTGCAGTCTTTTGTGTGCAGATTTAATAAGCTTTTTGGTGTTGAAGATTGGTTTACAAGTCAACTAGGTGCTTCAAGTTAACTTAAGTCTATTTCAAGCTTGGAGAAGGTTTTATGTTTGTTTCTCACAGCACTGACTTCAGTTGAACCCAACAAGTAGTCTTTTTCAGATCTGGTGTTGTAGAGTTGTCTCCTGATTTTTTAAAAATTTGGGAGAGGATTGATTTGCAACTTGTGATGAATGAGTGCCACCTTAGGACTAAAAATCTGAATTTTGTCGAATTTTGTATCCCAATGTAGACAGGAAATTGTTCCCATGCCAACAAGAGGAGTACTGATTCACCACCCTAGCTTAATGAGTCCCATCGTGGAAATCAATGATTCTGCCTCAAAGATCCACAACATTCCGTATTCATCGTTACTACCCGTGTGCACTCCGATTAATCCATTTTTGTTATGCATATTTTCTTCATTTATCTATATTCATTCATTTAGATCATTCAATTGCATTTAGTTAACTTCATTTAGGTTAGACAACATCACACATTGCATAATATGAATGAACCATTAGAATTTTTGCTCCTATCTGTCTCCCTTTAGGTGAAAAACCCTAGAAGAGCAAGAGTAGCCCATAGGAGCCAAAAATCAATGGTTCACTTTCATCAATCTCCTTACCATTTAATTGCTAACATCCATTATGAGAGATTTATCTTTTTATTTGATTTGATAAATATGTCCCTTTACTAATAAATGTACAAATAATTCTATACTATTATCTTTTTGTGATACAAGGAAATTAGTATATAGGGGATAAAGAGAATCATAATGTAATTTTTAATTTTTCTTATTAAAGAAATTTGGCAATATAGATTAGCAATTTAAAATTATGGTATTATTGTCTTAAAATAATTTTGTTTTATTCTTATTGAATTAGCATAAACTTATTATTGGATTTAATATTTTGTTCAAAATATTCAAGGTATTATTATATTTAGTTACATGGTATACTATAATTAACTTACCAAACAAGCTTTAATTAAATATTCATAACTTATTTTATGAGTGAGTTAATGATGGTATGCTCCAAGTCAATGTTTTTATTTTATTCCTCCTTGATTAATTTAACTAGAATCAAATACTCATGCATGGTAGCATCTTGAACTTTCCCCAAAAAGGAGCTTAGTTATTCCCAATGGAAATCACATGCATTTCAATAGTTATATTTTATTGATTAATCAACATAGGAAGGGGGGGAAGAATATGATGAAAAATGTGTTGATTTTATATAGTTAAAAGATGTTTTGATTACACAATTATTTGATTAATTTTATTTATGGGAAGAGGTGATTAATGAGATAGGTATAGTATCTAATTTTGTTTCCCTTCTTTTTTCTCATTTACATTATCTATTATCAAATATTTGTTGAATTTCAAATCCATCCAAGTTAGAGGAGTATAATAAAATGTATCATTTACATAAGTATTAATATTTTGTTAATTTTTATGTAAAAATAAGTATTTATTGTAACCATATAAATTCACATAACATGCCTTATGATTGATTAGACATGCATCATATGCTCTCACCTCACCCATTTGGAATCTTGGTTATACACATGAGAATTGTGTGTGTTATTTGGGTTGTTGTCACTCAAATGATCTTAGATATATTTCATACATTATTAATCAAGTTAGTAATACTTAACTTATATCATTGAGTTATTAAGTTTAAAATCAATATTTTTTTTAAGGATGGCATGACTTTTGTTTGAAATAAATATTAAGTTGTTAATCACGATCATGTCATATTGTTGTTCCTATCTGAAATGCATTAATACAAAACCTTTTTGTGGTTTTTCATTAGTCCAAGGTATGACAGTTATTAATAGAATGGTATAGATAATTTAATATTTATTCTCGTGACATAGTGTTATTATTAGTACATTTGGAATTAGTACGGTCTTCATTATGATTATAGAGATGGTGATTTTATTTTTATACATTTTAGGAAACTTTCTTGGTTGGGTTAAATATTACCTTTTTGACAATTGTGGTTATTATTATTATATGTAGTGAGACAATTAGGAAATATTTCATGGTAGATTTACATCACCAAGTATGGCTTGGAGCTCGCCTGTGTTGTTCTACACCATTCTTGGGGTCTCTGTGCTTAACCTTCCATTTAATAAGTCACCAAATCTTCACTGCAACTAATAAATGTCAAGCAACCTTGAGATGGCTTTCACCTGGACGCAAGGTACAAGCAAGACAAATGAAATTTTATTGCCTCTTTCAATTCTGTGTGGCGAACAAGGAGGTTGGAGGCTCAACATCCACCCATTCACTTTAGGTCTGTATACTTCAATTGCAATATTCTTTTGTTATTGTTGTTTTCCATTCATTTATTCTATGTATAATTAGTGACCTGTAGATTGAATTTGCACATAAATTGGGGCATTTTAAAGCTATGGTAGATTCCTATTTTTGTAGCAAAGGTTGGTATTGTCAACAAATTCGAGTGGTCCCAATATTATAATATTTAGAATTTATATTACTACAGTTACAACTATCATTGCGCTTTTAACCGTGGATTTGAATGGTGGTGCCTAAGCCCTTCTGAAACAAAGATCCAAAGTCAAATAATTTAAGGTATATAAATCTTCCCTTGGCTATCGAACATCCATATCAATGTGAGACTATTAAACGAATCTTAGTTGTTCATCATCTCCCATCATTTATTTCACTGGAAATTTATTTTTTTGTCATTCCTTCCTGCCTCCCATGTCGCCGCCAGTATCCGCTCATCCAAACTCTTCCTTGTTGGTAATATCTCTTGCTCAAATTTGGCGAGCTGCACCTAGAAATAAGGATTCGTCAGGGTTTTAGAGTATGATTATTAAAATGAAAATTTATAGCCAAGATCCAAATAATGAACGCATTTAGATTTTAATGTTACGACATCCTATCCTACATAGTTATGTACTAGTATAAGTATTGTATAGTTCATATTTAATAAATTATAAATAATTTAGTTATATGGTCGCCCTAAAACGAGATCCAGCTATCCATGCTACCTCCATCCACCAAGCTCATCCCTCAAGTTTCTGCACGCTCAAGCAATCATGAGAAAATAGGGTTGGGGAAAGAAAAGAAATAGGCATTGAATTATGGCAATGAGCATGCTTAAAAGTTAGTCTTAAGAAAAATAATTTACATTTTCTTGCGATTTTTCCCCCTGTCCTTCAATATATTGCTAAAGTATATCTTGCTATCGGTGTAATCATTGCACCTCATTAAGGTGCATGCACTAGTTTATAAATTTTTTATTTGAAATCTGACTTATGCATCTCAACCCCAAACCCTTACCTCACCAACACTAAAAATTAATAACCCTAATAACAAATATATCAATTATAGTATGTATATTAATCTAGAGTATATACCTAGTGATTCTTCAAGGTAGTATTATGACATTACCAAAAGATGTCCAGTGACTAGTTTTAGGAAACTTTGGTAGGATTGTACTAAAATTTAAAAACCTTGGTGTGACCATTGTTTCCTTTGTTAACTACACTAGAGTTGGGATTAATCAAGTTGACGTAGGATTATGAGGCTTTGACACAATACAAGGCTATGGTGTAGATAAAAGTCAATTTCATGACCTACCAAGGCAAACATAGTAAATATCATTTCCTCTAATTAAGCTATACAAAGTGATCTATATGGGATTTTGAACACCACTTATAAACATCCCATCCCTCTTTACACATTTTCCAACCTCTCATACCTTTCATATCACATAATTAAATTTCCCCTTTCATCCTAACACTAAAGTGATATATTAGGTCACATTTTTTATTTAATAAAACCTAATATGCATACACATGATAAAGTAATGATTTAGAGGTGAATCCCATAGGATGAAAAGGGGGTGCGTATCAAAATCATTAATTTGAATAGAAATACAATTAGGCATGTTTATCAGTACCCTAAAAACACACAAGATATGACATTAGTTTACCAATTGATTTCCCTAGGATTGTTTGTAGATAATTTAAAATATCTCATGGTTGCATATAATTCAAAAAAAATCACTCAAACTAATTGACTCTTTTAATTGATGTTGGAATGCACTCTGAAGTGGATTTCCTAATTGGCTTCACTATATGAATATTATGTTTGTTTCATACATAATATATGATAATTCATACTATTTATAATCATAATCTATGAAACCAAAAGAATGAAAAATAATACAAGCATGCTTTACAATAAGATAATGTTAAAGTTATTGGCCACTCCAATTGCACATAACATAAATCCAAGAAATGAAATAAAAATATATCAAATGTGGCAAGTAATAAAATAGGTATACCTAAGTAGTGGATTAATTTTTCTTATGCCCAATTTATTTTATTTGTATTTCATATATAACATCAATGTAGGGTGTTTTATAACAACCAAGACCAAATTATTAGCATACATCATTTATTTGTCTATGATTCGTCTTATAGAGTGAGGGATTTTATGTTCATGAGAATGCTTAATGCTTATCTTCCTTTTTTCTACAATTCTTTTAATTATATGTGTAAATACAATTCCTCTATCCTTTGAATATCAATGTGTAGACTTAGGAGGTACATTAGTAACTATTGTAAGGGAACATATTTCCCTTTAACTAGATAGACTTAGGAGGTACATTAGTAACTATTGTAAGGGAAAATATTTCCATTTAACTAGATTAGGAGAGGATGGCATAGGATGGAAGGTAAGCTTAGTAGATGTATAAGTCATATGGATAGTAGGAAAATAAGGATTGAAAAGGTTATTCATGATAAAACATTGTAAAGTCCATTCTAATCTCTTATGACCTAGGGAAAGAAAAATGGTCAATGAAAGCATGAGCTAAATTCATGGTGTAAATTAAATAATATGCATTAAACTATTATATAAGTTGTATTACTTAAGTAAAATCTAAATTCACTTTAATAAGTAAAATATCATCATATAAAGATAAAGATGTAGAAGAATTGTTGAACTCTATTCATGCACTAGTTACTAAAGAGGACAATGATTACTTATTGAAACCATTTTCTTTTGAGGAAGTCAAGTGAGTAGTCTTTTCAATGCTACTAGATCTGGGTGATCCCACAATATTGGTTTACAATTTTTGGCCAAACTGGACACTGAACTAATTTTTTTTAACTAAATCTTCACTTTCGGGCACCTATAGCAGCTAAACCTTGAGGAATTTGAAGATGATGCAAACTAGTGATTTGTGATATTTTGTATGTAGATTCTAAATATATTTTTTTCAAAAATTTTGGAATCAGATTGCACTTTTTTTTCCATCTCCTTCAAAAACTAGTTTTTTTTCAGTAAACACCATTTTTAAGGAGTGACGCTCATCGTATAACACAACTCTTTTTCCATGAAGGATAAAATTCTAATTTTTTTGTCAAAATTTTTTTTTGTTGGATCAAGGACTCCAATATTCATGCACCTATATTTAAAAAAAAATTGATAATCTTCTATTTTTCCATATGCGTAATAAAGAGCTTGATTTTTGATGAAAAACCTAATATCTACATTAAATACAAAATAAATATAATAATTAATTAAATTATTTAAAATTATACTTTTTATGAAGCTTGTAATAGACTACATACTTACAAAAAATAAATTTTAAATGAATTCATTTGATCCCCCAAAAGGTAAATTGAAAGTGGTTTTTTATTAGCATTTTGATAGGTGTAAAGGAGTCTCCGTTATGGGTATGGTTTAAAAACTAGCAGGGTTCTATTCCAAGGGGGTTTGATCTAAGGTAGTTTGATCAAACCTCTTCAATTGGAATGCTTTAAATGGAACTTTTTAAGGCTTAAATCATTATATTTTCTAAAAATATGTGATTTCAACAAAAATCAGAATCTCCCAGAAATTGTAAACCAGCTTTGTGGGATCACCCAAATAAAGCTCTTGGGCCTGATGGATTCACAACTTTATTCTTTCATAAATGTTGGGATTTTATAGGTTATGATGTTTTTTTGGCATTGGAGGAGTCTAGGAGAATGGGGAATATGATTAAGCAGTTCAACTCAACACACATTGCCATCATCCCAAAAGTAAAGGACCCAAAAACATTTGTTGAATTCAAGTCAATATCTTTATGTAATACAGTCTACACATTTTTTACTAAAGCTATTTACTTGATAATTCATCCACTCATTTCTAGAATAGTGTCTCAAGAACAAGGTGGATTTGTTCCTGGAAGAGAGACTTTGGAAGGTGCTATAGTTTTTCATGAGGTCCTGCATACTATTAAAACCTATAGTATTTTTTCTTTCATGATTAAATTGGATATGATGAAATCATATGACAGAGTGTGCTAGGAATTTTTGGTTCAGGTGCTTAAGAAATTTGGCTTTAGTAATAGTGGGTGTAAGTGGATCCTCTCATGCCTCTCAGGAGCAAGGTTTCCAGTTATTATAAATGGATCTCTAGTAGGTTTTTTGGGTCTTCCCAAGGAGTGAGGCAAGGAGACCCTTTGTCTCCTTTACTATTTATTTTAATGGTGGAAGCATTACGTAGGTCTATTCAAAAGGCTCACTCACAAGGATTATGGCAAGGGGTCTCAATTCCAAATACAAGTGTCTTAGTAACTCATTCTCTATTTGTAGATGATACATTTTTGTTTGGTAAATCTTCATTGGTTGAAGTTGCATAGGTCAAATCACTGCTTGAAAAATATTCTTCTGCATCAAGACAAAGTATTAATGCATCCAAGTCCAAAGTATACATTTTCAACACAAAAGTGGCTATACAAGAAGAATGGTTGCTTTGCTAGGTTTCCAAAAATTAGAACTTTTGTGTACTTACTTGGGCATTCCTTTCTTTATGGGTACAAACAAATTATCTTTGTTTTGGAATAAGGTGTTGGAGAGAATAAAAGCCAAAATGCTTGCTTGGAAAGCTAGATGGTTGACATTGTCTGGTAGAATCTTGTTGATAAAATCTATCTTTGCAGTAATTCCAAATTATTACTTGGTTGTATTGCATGCCCTAAAGTGTGTTATTCTACAAATTAAAAAACATATAAAAAAATTCTTGTGGAAAGGAAACCTAGATGACAAGAAGAAAATTATTTTAGTTTCCATAGAAAGTATGTGTTC
>VDFB02149794.1:0-26842 GCA_007258455.2 Sequoia sempervirens
CACATGTTTGGAATATTGGTGGGCCCAATTTATTTGGTAAAATAGTTTGTAGCATTTAGATAAGATCAACGGTTGTAGATTTTAAAAATTACTATATCTTGACCTTTCCCTATGTGCACATGTTAGTTTATTTCATGTTATTTTAAACAAATGGGCTAGTGGGTGATGGCCACGTGTTGTTGTTAGGTGGTGGGACCAGTCTCTCCACATGGTTGGCCGACATGGTTTTAATAAAGATCGGCAATGAACACTACAACATGTGTTCTCATCGGGATCATTCCTCGTGTGCCCATCCATCTAAAGAAATAAGGAAATATAGTTTTATGGGCTAGTGGGTGGGGTTACACTTGTCACTTATTGAGAAACATGCCAATCTCTAAGAACGAAAATTGCTTTGTAAGGAAGAAAATCAATGGTCAATGGTGACTCATGTGGGTAAATCTTGACCACTCCCTACCATCTCATGAGTGGCCCACTTGTGTCTTGTATTCTTTAGTAGGCATGCAACCAAGTGCGATGTAGACTATTGCAAAGGACATAGAATATTTTTAGTAAAGATAGAGGCTACTGGAGATATTGGATGAGACTGTTCTAAGATAAAAATAATGCTAAATTAGAATTGATTCTTCGGTATGCATGTGAAGTTTGGAAATATTTTTGTGGCCATCAAATCTGTTAGGAGTTAGTACACATGGGAAGGTGAAATTAAAGTAAGGAAAGGTATGAGCCAATATTCTGAAGATAAATTATGATCGCTCCCTACTATCTTACTATGATTAATTGCAAGAAAATTAATTCCCACAGGCGAGTGGGTAAATGTGACACGACATATTTGGTTAAAAGACTGAGTGTGTGGTTAATGTGCAAGTGAAGTAGATGCTTATCTCACTCAAGTTTCTTGATTTGGGACAAGTATCAAATGCATGCATTTAAGGTTATCATAATTAATTATCTTGATTGTCTAAACCATTGATTCACGTCAAAGTTTGATTGACGGTTGAGATTTAAAATTAGGGTAATTGATTGCTAGTGCTCTCGCACAAGCTTTCCTAAAAAATTAATGCAGATGCACACTAGTTGATCTATTTAATGAAGATCACCTACTTGATTATTGTCACCATTTTGATTGTTTATGAGAATTAGGAGTTTGAAAACAAGTGTGATTTTGATCTTGTTATTTATGAGTAGGGTAGTGCCTTTGTTTTGGGAAAATTTGATAAGTTGCTAAGTGAGGAAATGGGAAAGGTGGGTGTGAACATTAGCCCAGTCCACAGGTCAAAGAGGCTCAATCCTCTTGAATATTAGGAAATTTCTCCCCAAGGTGAACAGGATATGCCAAAAATTCCTATGACACCAAAGAAGAAATAAAGAACTATAAAAAATTCTACATGAGGTGTTCTCAAATGTGCCTATCATCTAAGAGGCCCAATTGTCTTAGAGGAATTAGCCAAAGACAAGGAGAAGAAATTTGAGAGGCTAGAGAGGGAAGTTGCAAGAATAAATAGGT
Organism: Sequoia sempervirens; assembly: GCA_007258455.2. Classification (NCBI taxonomy): domain Eukaryota; kingdom Viridiplantae; phylum Streptophyta; class Pinopsida; order Cupressales; family Cupressaceae; genus Sequoia; species Sequoia sempervirens. The sequence goes on from VDFB02149794.1 coordinate 1,508, forward strand.
ATCATTGAGCTTACATGGGATTCCATCATTCTCCCATTGAAGTCTCAGATGATTCCTCTAATAATGGAGATGAGACTGATTCTAATTATTGTCAATATCTCATGGCTATGACTAATTTGGTTGATTCTAAGGATGAATTGGTGATGGCTACTCCACTTACAATAAGGACATCGAGCAGGCACACCTACTTTGTTGATGACAAGGCAAAGTAGCAGCCTGTTCCCCCTCTTAGTGGGTGCTTAGTTTTTTGTCCTTTGTGTTATCTTGGTCTCTTTGGTTAGTGTATTTTGATATGGTTTTTTATTTTCTTTTCCCTTTGGTGCTAATGGCAACGTTTCTCAGGCTGGAATGAACTTACATGTTTTTGATGTTGCGACGGTGTCACTTTTTGAAGAATGGTGGGTCTACTCTAGTTAATGGTTTTTGGGGTTTTGTTTTGCTCTCCCCTGACATATACATGATTTCTTGCAACCAATTTGGGAATATTTTTTCACTTTCTAGTGAAATTCATTTTGGAATGAAAGTGAAATGTAAGTGTTATTTAGCCCAGTGCTTGTTGCTTAGTTGTCTTATAAAAGAGATTTCAAGGTTGGTTACACAGAGAGGTAAGTAGATAGTTCTTTTTCAAAGAAGCTACACACAAAACGAAAATAGATACTAAACTATCCAATAAGATGTTCTAGGAAAATTTAGTTGAAATGCATATGGTTTTGATGATGATAATGCCAATGCATATAACAAAATATCATAAAATTTCTATAAATTACTCTCCCATGTATAGGTTACACAGATTATGAATAATATAATCAATGGTTATTTTATTTGTCTCTATTTTTTTCCAATAGATGTGATGTTTTATTCTTGCTTATCCATTCAATGAATGTATGTAAGTGTTTGAACATAGTAGTGGGTTTGAAATAAAATATTATGTGAGGATGCTAGTAAGAAGTAAAATATGGAAATGATTGGTGGGAGTATTGTAATGCAATATTTTTTGAGGCTTTGGGTATTGTTAAATACAATTTTTTTATCTAGTCATATGGGTATCTGATTTGACTCCATTCCAAAAATATGGCATTAGTTTAGCAAAGTAATCATACTCCAATTGTGGCCAATTCAATTGCTAATCACAAAATATAATCAAATCACTTATAAATATTTTTTTTGAATGTGTGGGAATTTAATGAATTATATCTTTTGTTGTTTAGGTTAGTCATTTTCTTGGAGGTTAGCCAAATCTTCAGGATATTGTGTCTATCAAACATTAAAAGAGAATGATCTATTGATCCTGTGTTTGATACTAACACACACTAGTATCTGCAAACACATTTATTAGGATTGCCCTCCTAGGTTTTATAGAGCTTGAAGTGAAGAATTTAAGACCTAAAATACTTTGCCCAGGTATGTGTAGGATATGATGGGCCAAAAAGTGGCAATATGATGGGTATATATAGGGTATGTGGCTGATGACTTTTTTTTTACCCAAAATTGATGAAACGAAAAGGGTTTTTAAATGAGATTCTTAGTTTTTCCACCAATATAAATTATGCTTTATTTTGAATTTAATAAGTAATTATTATTCACATTTTCTATTCAAATTATGACTAAAGTCTAATTGATAGTGATTAAATTTTTTTTTGGCTTTCAAAAAGTATCAAATTTTTCAATCAAAACATGCATCACATTACATGCTTCACATACTATGGGATTAAAAAAATTAAAAATTAGACTTCATGAAGTTTTGACCAAGTTAAGGTGGTGGACTATCTGATTTTTATATTTTTTAAAATTTGTAATAAAAAATTCATAATTAATTATTTAATTTGAAAAAAAAATACAAGAAAATATGCATCACATGGGACATGATTCACTCTAATTATATCTAAAATATTATAAAAAAATATATAATTTTATTGTGGTTAGGGTGGTCAGAGACAGGACACCTACTTATTTTCACTGAAATTTAGTACTACTACGTTGAAATTTCAAATTTTCGCAAATAGATTTCTTTTTTTAAAAACTGAAGTAGTTTAGAAACCATTGATTTGCTACATATTCATTATACATATTTTTCAAATAATATAGATAACTTATTCAAATTTTAAAGTTAAAGGATTTCAACTCGGTACTCTAAAGGAATTTTTGCCATAAGGGCTTGTTTTTCCATGATGATCCACACACATACCCGCTTATGTCTTGGCCAATCCTTGCCTTACTGATAATTTTCCTCAAAGTTCATGGGTCTATGGTAAGAATAAGTTTGGTTCTAAAAATATAACCAACAAGATCTTAACAAAATTTTAAGGCAAACACATAGTAGAACTATCCCTTTGAAATATGCCTCAAGCCATGATTGAGCCTCCTATTCTTGATGAAACCATGATAGAAACAAAATAAATTATAAACAACCAAGGCCAACATAAGAAAAATCCTTTTCCTATATCCTACAAATGACCAAGAGACAACCAAAACAATTTTTTCATGCCTCCTAAGATAAAAAAAGATTACAAAGCTAAAGGGAAAGTGGTCGAATAGCCTCCTATGGTTCCTTAAATTCATAGGGAAGAAAATAAACCTATGGTTGATAAACCTCCTCCTACACAAACACAACTTGAAAATCATACAAAAAGAAATAGAAATGCTAGAGAGTGTAGGAATAGATGTCGTGCTATTGCTTGAAGGTTAAACAAAGAGAACAAAAAAACAAAATCAACATCCAAACTCAACTAAAGAAATACATGATGAGTCTCCCTCTTTGTTGAAACAATAGGATCCTATATTGCAACTACAACATGGACTACCACCTTCTTTGGATATTATCATTTTACCTCCCATTGTGATTAACTTAGACAATGACATTGAGACTACTAAAATTGATGAAGAGGTGCATAATGAATTGAACTCATTGTTTTCCTCTTCTATGAGCTTAAATGATGATTCTCCTAGGAAGAGTATTGAACTTGGTGCTTCCCATATTTTGGCACTTGTTTTTGTTCCTTTGTCTAGTTTTCTTTCTTCTGTATATGATGAACAAGATTGGAATGCATATGACCTATTAATAGGTTGACTCACACATGCCTTACTAGTCTTTCCTTTGTTTTCATTTTCATATTTCTTTATGTGAATGCATGTGTGTAATGTGATCCCCTATTATGTTTTGTTTGATGTATCTCTCTCTCTCTTTTTCCATTCCTCTATTTGTATCTATGTTCTTCTCTATGTAGTAAAAAATTATCCTTTTTCTTTGTCTTGCATTTTCCTTTTTGGGGATGATGCAAGGTGTCAAGACATTTAGGTCCCTTCCATGTTGAACCAAAATATTTTATTTTACCTTTTCTTTGTCTTTGGTTTTCCTTTTGAAGATGACACAAGGTGTCGAGACATTTAGGTCTCTTCCATGTTGACCCAAAATATTTTCTTTGTTTTCTCTCTTTGTGTCATTCTTGTAGTTCCATGAGTATTTAGGGAATGATGACAGTTTCAAGCTCTTTAAAAATATTGTAGGAAAGACATACTAACTCTCAATCCATGGATCCCTTATGTGTTATTTTTGGATTTCATTTTGGGGGCAATGCCTTTTCATGACGTAGCTCCATTTGGAAAAATATGACTTGGCATAGGGCTTTCCAAATAAGCTCCCATGTCTTCTTTATTGTTAGCATTTGTCATTTTCTACCTTAAAGTAATTGCTCACAACATGGTGTTTAGCAATTTCTTTAAAGTGTGAGCATACATTGCATTATTCTATTTGTATTTCTCATGTTTCATTATGGGTATGTGTAGGATCATGATGGGCCAAAAAGTGGCAATATGATGGGTATGTGGCTGACGGCTTATTTTTTACCCAAACTGATGAAATGAAAAGGGTTTTAAAAGGATATTCTTAGCTTTCAACTAATATAAATTATGCTTTACTTTGAATTTAATAAGTAATTATTATTCATTTTCTATTCAAATTATGAGTAAAGTCTTGATTGATAGACTGATTGAAAAAAATCCTGTTTCAAATGGCATACATTTTTGAATCCAAAACATCGTCACATTCTATGCTTCGCATATTGTTGGGATTAAAAAAATAAATTTAATTTCATGAGTTTGACCATGTTAGGTGAAATTGACATACAAGTTTTTTATATTTTATAATGTTGTAATAAAAAAATCATAGTGGTATTTACTTTGGAAATAAATTAAAATTATGCATTGAGACATAGGTGCTCTATATATCTAAAATCTTATAAAGAAAATATTATCATTTTACTATGGTTAGGATTGGTCGAATGAGAAACCTACTTATTTTTTCTGGAAATTTAATTACTATTGCGTGAAATTTTAAATTTTTACCTAATATTTTTTTTGTAAAATCGTAATTTAGAGAGCATTCAATCTTCTCGCAGTTACGTTCTTACATTTTTTAAATAATATAGATAACTTATTCAGTACATGTCAGTTGCTAATTCTAATTTTTCTAATTTTTCCACTTTCGGCGACCCTCTTGCTCTTGATGATCCTGCACATACCATATGGTCTTCTTACTTCATGTGATGCACCTTTCTTGGTGATAACATTGGGTGTGATTTCCTTAAAACATGATCTCTCTTATCATATTATATTTATCTTACTGGATTGATGCAACACACTACATCCCCTAATTTGTGAATCTTCTATTCTTTGACTGGTTCTCTCTTGGAGACATTAGGCACAATATTCCCTAAGTTAAGACCTTACATGAAATAAAAAAAACTCCTTTGAACATATCTTACACTGAGGGAATGTGGGATCATGATGGGCCAAGGTAATGATATGATGGTATGTGTGGGGTATGTGGTTGACAATATTTTTTTAGCCAAATTGATGGCGACAAAAGGGTTTTAAAGGAGGATTCTTGGCTTTCACCAATATAATTATGCTTTACTTTAAAATTAATAAAATAGTATTGATATGTTTTATATTTCAATTATTCAAAGTCTTAATTGATAGGTTGATGAAAAACATCTATAGCTTTCCAACGGTATCACATTTTTTGAATCTAAAACTTGCATCACATTCTATGCTTCGCATACTATAGGATTAAAAAAAAATTAATTTCATGAAGTTTTGACCAAGTTAAGGTGATTAGACATACGAGTTTTTATATTTTTGAAAATTTCTAATAAAATTCATAATTAATTATTTACTTAGAAAACTTACAAAAAATATGCCATCACATCGGGACATGAATCTCTACTTGCATATAAATGTTATAAAAATTATTATCATTTTATTGTGGTTAGGGTGGTTAAGGCGAGAAACCTATTTCTTGTCTTTCCCTAAGATTTAAGTACTACTACATTGGGTACAAAATTTTTCTGGTAGATTTTATAAAATAAAACATAGTAGTTTAGAAACTACATTTAATTACTTCTGATTCTATTGTGACATATTTTGAAATAATATAGATAACATTCAAATTTTTACATGTCGGTTACTTCCCTAACTCTAATTTTCCTATTTTCATCTGCCATAGGGCCTATTTTTCCATGATGATCTTACACATACCCTTATTTCATATTTACAATATTTATAATAGCCATGTTTCTTGCCTATGGACCCATCTTGTTTGTTCATGAGTGTTAGCATATGAAGTTTTTCTTGCTTCATGAATCATGTTATTCATATTGTGTGACACCTTATCAAAGTTTTCAGGAGATATGGCTTTTGGTATAGTTTGGTGTAGAACAAACATAGGTGCTGACTTTCCCATGGCCACTTTCTCTTCTATTGAGAACATATGAGTCATGTTTTTATGCATGTCTGGGGCTCACCTAGTGGATGGCCTAAGGTTCCATTAGCCCTTGTGAGTGTGTGTTTGGTTTGCATAGTGGATATCATGTTCCACTTGTAAATATTTTTGGACAAGCAACTTAGATCTAATCCACATCATGTTTGAAAAATAGTCGAGGCTTGATCCACCCTCTATTTTCTTTTTGTTCTTCTTTATGTATTTGGTAGTGTATGTGTGTCTTGTTGTTGCTTCATACATCATTTAGATGCATGTTATTTTATTCCTATGATGGCTTTCCATAGGATCTTGATCTTTGGGGCTTGCACAATCCTCTTGATTGTTGTCATCCTATCTCACTAGCATTGGTACATTTGAACCTCTCTTAATGCAAGTTTTTCTACTTTAGTGTGAGTTTGAAGCAAGTTCTTCCTCTCAATAAAATGGGGGCTAAATGTAGTGTAGAAAAATGTATCCCTTTACATATTCACACTATTTTGGGTCCTCCCTAATAAAATTGGGCTTCTTTATGCCTTATTTGGTCTTATTTTACATCCACAAGCCTTATTTAATGCATTTCTCTGAGGAAAATCCCTACATTCATTAAATGACCAATAATAATTCATGTTTTTGGGTTGTGTGTTCTAGATCTAGTGATCTGGGATGCCACCTTGGGTGTATGGGTCCCACCTAGGTTTCAGGGCCTGATCTTAAATATTGCATTGAAATTAAAATTTCTTGAAATATGAGTCCCAAATTTATGATATTGGGACTCATACACCCTAACTATTGTATGAGTCCCACTTTAGCTTAGACCTATTTTAAATTCAATTCTTGGTAGGATTTCATTCTCCTAGATCTGATGTTAGCTTGTAGTGTTTTAGTTTTAGGAAATTTGGCATAGACAAGTATAAATAAAAAAGTTATTTCACATATTTCTCCTGATATGATCTAGCAAGCTAATAAGCAATCAACAGTACTTTCACAAGAGAATTCAAGAGAATTCAGGAGCTGATTATCAAGCATTTCAGAATTTCAATTCAAGATTCATGCATCATGTCAAAGTCTTCATGCATCATGTGTGTTTTTGAGCTAACATTTGTTATGTTGGTTTTCATGATTCAAGCAAGTATTCAAAGGAATTATCTCATATCAAGATCATGAGTCAAGATCCACATCCATTGGATCCATTTCACATAATATTGTAGCCTTTGTTACAAGAGTTTGATGAGTTGCAACATTGCATATTGTTCATTCATCATTCCTTCATTCTATTTCATTTCATTTCAAGGTTTAATTGCCCAACCAGGGTTTGAAAAAAGAAAACCCCTATTCCCTAACAGAAAAACATTTTTTTTCCTCTTCATGTGTGATTGTAGATCAAGGTGATTTAGATATTGAAGATCCTTTGAAGAAAAAGTTGTAAGATTGGAGGAAAGTTGTCAAAGTTTTCAAGAAGTTGTCATCTTCATAGAAACTCACCTACAATGCACAATTCAGGGTTTGAGACTATGTGATCAGAAAAGATGAAAGCTATAGAAGATCACTCAAGGATCTAGAAGTTTCAGTCAAACCCTAATACTAGAACTAAATATCTACCTTGGGTGTATGATTCCTAGTATCCACCTTTTTAGTAGTTTTGTATAGATCCTAGTTTGCTAATAGAAGATTCTAAATTCATCCCAAAAACCCTAACTAGGACTAAATCACCTAGTTTGGCATATTATTGTCAATGAGCATCAAAGGTTAGATTTTCAATGTTGTGTTGATATCTCCAGTCTTCTAGGTGCTTCTCAATCCATCCTTAGTTTATTATTCTGATTATAATTTTCATTTTCTAGGTCAAGTAGCTAAATTTGCATATCGCTTTAATTTCCTTCTTTCTAAGCATTTACTTAGTGGTGAACCCCCTTTTTAGTCACACCTAAGGATACCCCCATTGTGTCCTAGTAGTACTTACCTCAATTGAATCATTGGATGGAAGTCTCTAGGGTTTCCTTTAATAAACTAAGAGTGAAATAGGTATCCCCTAATTATTCCATATCCTAAAATGTGGAACTCTATTTCCTATGGTCCAGTCACTAAAATCCATAAAAAGGGTTTCATCATTTGAATCATTCTCTTCATCTTATGAGGAAAAAATTATGTCCTTAGAATAGAGACCTCTTTTAACCTTATCTTTTTTGTGTCATCATTTGATTCTTTGCAAGGAAATTTAGATGAAAAATGGCCAATCCTTCTATAATTGAAATATTTGAAAGGTAACTTTGTATTTGTTGATGCTTTTCTTCAATCTTCTTACAATTGTTTCTTCAACCTCATCAAAGTCATTCTAAATAGAAGCTTCATCTTCTATCATTTTATTTTCTTTGAATGTAGCTTCCTTCTTTGGGACATCTTTTTCAAATTCTATCATTTCAAAGGTAGTTAGAGCACAAAACACTTCATCTATTAAATATTGATCCATATCCTTAGAATATTCAATAGTAGACACTTTATGACTATAGGATTTAGGGAGAGATCATGAAATATTCTTCACAATCTCATTTTATTTTACTTCTCCACCAGGAGCTATCATGATGCCAGTAAATACTTCATGATCCTAGAGCATATAACATGCAATGTCTTTATCCTCTTCCATCTTTAGGGTCTCAAATATTATCTTGAAAATATGCATCTTGGCTTGCTTTACTACCATTGAAACATGCAAATTTGCATCCCAACTTCTTGTCACATAGTGAGGATTCACTTACTCAACTAGATAATGATAAAATCTTCAAAATTCATGATAGTGCTTCATTCCTTCAATCTAAACTTGATGCAACTATTTTCCTATCATGTACATTGAGCTCATTTTACTTTTGAGGACAATTCTTAGCCATTATTATTATGTTCACCCTTAATGCTTGATAGGTTAAAGTTACTAAGAAAATATGTTTTGTTGGAAGTTGTTGATATGTGGTTATCATTGATGTCAACACTATTAGCATTAATGTCTTTAAAGTTATATATGTCGAGGATATTGAGAAAATTGTAATAAAACAACTTGCAAGTTGTCAGTGATGAAGCGAATTTTAGCATGGTGGAAAGCTTAGTATGTTGATGATTAGAGGTTGTGGATAAAAGGGTTTGTTACCGAGTATATCTATTTTATCCATGTTAAGTTTTAGAGATCTACATGAAGATTTGATCGAGTTATGAGTATTTGTGTTCTAATAGTTTTTCGATTGCTTCAGTTGTTGTTCCTGAAAGAAGATAATGTGATTATAGTAAGTTGAGTTGTTGTAGATACTCTGTGGTGATTCATGATTCTTTTGGATGTTTCTAGATCATGCTCTATTTGTGTTGCACATCTGCACTAATTTTTGTGCTCGAGATTGATGATTTTCTTTTGTGTGTTCATGTTTTTCATGTTAATGGTTGACAAGGTGATTGTAGCGTGTTGTGGTTCTTAGAGGCATAATTGTTTAAGGTGTTTTGTGTTTGAGGATTTTTTTTTTGGGTCCTTATTATGTTGTGGCTGACATTGGTTGATTTGCATTGAAAATTATTTATTTATTTGGCCTGACATTTTGTATATGTTTTTATATTTTGTTGAAGTCAACATGTAGATGATCTTATCCTTAGTTGTGGATATATATAAGAAATTGTTTATACCATTTGGATATATGGTATGCACAAATAATGTTCTAATATTTTGAAGGTAGAGGAAGAGTGTGAAGAAGTGTGAAGAAGAGTGATCAGAGTTTATGTGCTTAACTAGAACTGCAATCAGGCATTAGCAGATGCTATTTTCTCAGTTCAAAATATTGCGGATGTAATTTGAATGTTTCTATAAGATAGTGTGTCTTCCTTTGGGCAGTAAGTGTTAGAAAGATACATTACAAATATACTTTGGTGTTTTCATTGATAGAAACCCTAGTCAGTGATTGGATCTACACATCATCATTTACTCCTACCAACAGATAGATTGAGGACAGTTAGGAAGAACAAAGCATCTAGAAATTTTGTGTTCTTCGATTCTCATATAGATTTTTTGTTGTTATTTTGAGTTTTGGATCTTATGGGAGGTTAATCAATAAATGTGTTGCATTTTCCAAAAATCTCAGTTTCTCATATCAAGTTGTACGCAAGTTTAGAGGTCTGATTATATAGCTTTTTGTTCATCAATATTTTGTGGTTGACCCAGACGATTTTAAGTGTCGTGGATATTCAAGGAGTGTTTACTCAAATGTTTTTTGGTTTGATCATATTGATTTGGTTCTGATCTAAGTTGTGGATGACCGTTGTGGGTGCGCATTGAATACTATTCATGATTTGAGCCGACAGGTGTAAATATTCTTAAGTTTTATTGAAGCTAATGGTTGTGATTAAATTGTTAGTCGTGAATATATTTAGATGATTAATTATATAATTTTATGTATGTAGAAGGTGTGTCGATGTGTGTTGCAAATATCCAAAGGGTGATTGAGTGATTTATGCATAGTTTCACTTTTGCATTAAAGATTTTGAGATGTGAGTTAGAGCAGAAGTTCAAAATTAGTTAGAAGGATAGAAGATCGACTACTGAGCCTAACCGAAACTGTAATCAAGCATTTGTAGATGATATTCTCTCAGTTCATTCTTTTGGATCTAATCCAAATCTTCGTAAGGCATTGTGCCTTTCTATTTTGAGCAGTGAGCTCTAAGTAGTAAGCCTGAATGCAAGTGCATTCTCATATTGTAAACTTCTTTTTGAGTATACTCAAATCATATTATGGATTGGCCATCCACCATGGTTTTTCTCCTAATAGGGTTTCCACGTAAAATTCCTTGTGTTATGGTGTTTTGGTTGTTATCTTTCTATTTCTTTATATTTCTCTTGGTTGAATATTTTAAGTGGGTTAAAGATCAGAATAATAAATTTAATTTTTGCACAACACTGATTCATGCCCCTTCTTAGTGTTGCTTGTTTCCAACAATTGGTATTAGATCTAGTTCCTCAAAAGAAGTCTAACAACTTGGGGGGATATTGGAATGTGTTTTCAATGGATACAATAATTCTTCAAGAAAAACTTTTGGTGGCCCTACGTGATCTTGACCAATCAAAATTTGAGAACTGGGAACTGTAGGAAAATCTTGAGAATGCAGAGAAATTTATTCAGTCATTAAAAGACAAAATAAATGAATCAAGGGAGAAAAGAAAGGGATTATGTGATTAGCTTAAGCAGAAGAATAGAAGCATGGAAGATGAACAACTGAGTCATGCCTTGAAGGAGAAAATAGAAGAATGTGAAAAAATTTCCAAAGAAAATGCTACCGTAAAGTGTTAGATGGAATCTATCATGATGAAAATGACCAAAGAGATTGAAGATAGAAATTTGAAGAATGAAGAAAAACATGCTTAATCCTTGAAAGAAAAATCTAAACAATGCAACCGATTGGACAATGAATTGGAAGAATCTAAAAACAATGAGGAAGTGGGTATGTGCAGGATCATCATGGAAAAAAAAGGCCCTTAAGTGGCAAAAAATTTAGAAAAATTAGAGTTAGACAACTTGACATAAAAATTTGAATAAGTTATCTATATTATTTCTAAAATATTTAATAATATAATCTATAGAAAAATTGAATGTAGTTTCTAAACTACTTTGTGGGTTTATTTAAACAAAATTTTATTTAGTGAAAATTTTAAATTTCACCGTAGTAGTATCTTAAACTCAAGGAAAAATAAGAAGCAGGTGCTCAATCAATCGTCTCAAACTCACAACAAAACGATAATATCTTTTATAATATCTAGATATGAGTAGAGGACCCATAAACCCAATGTGTACGCCACTTTTATAAAAATTTTTCTTACAAACAATTAATTATGAATTTTTATCAAATTCCTAAAAAAATATAGAAACCCTGTCTAAACTTACCTTAATCAATGAATTTCACAGAAATTCAATTTATTTTTCTCAATCTTATAGTATTTTAAAGCATAGAATGCAAACATGTTCTCTCATGTATTCAAAAATGACACCGTTTTGAAATCTTATAGATGTTTTCACCAGCCTACTCGACCAGATTTTAGCTATTAATTCAATAGAAAATGAATAATAATTATTTATTAAATTTTGGGTAAAGTATAATTTACATTGCGGGTGCTGAGAATCTCCCTTTAAAACTCCTTTTTGTTTTATCACTTGTAAAATAGTTATTACCATATTACTTCCATCATATCGCTTACCTTTTACCCATCATGATCCTGCCACATCTTTGAAAATAGTTGAGATCAATATTAGAAATGAACTTACTGTTGCAAATGAGTGCAAGGAGAAATTCAAAGCTAGCTTAGCCAAGCTTGATGAATTGATTAAAGGTTAGAGGACTAATGGTGACAAGTGAGGTCTTGGATATGAAGAAGGAGAAAGTTTTGGATCTGGACAAAGGAAATCTAGACAAGGGAGATTCAGGCAAGGAAATTAGATGAATGGAGCCAGAAGGAATCTAGTAAGACAACAAAATGCTCAAAGATTCAATGGCTACTATTCACTCGGCAACAACTCACCCGCCAGCCTCGCCAAGTTGATGAATCCAAGTGAATCATCATTCTCGTGTCAGCGTTTTAATTCAAACACCTTGGTCATAAGTCAAGGATTGTAAATTGCATGGTACCACAGACAAGCCAAATGCTATGCATGCAATAGGCTTGGGAATATTTCTAACCAATGTAGATCAAGACAAAATTAGTGGAACAGTAGATCTGGATAGAGAAATGTTGTGTGTTACAACTACAAAAAATTTGGCCACACTACTAGATTATGTTGGAATAGAAGAGGTCTAGTAAAACAATTTAACATGCAACAAAATGTTAGGGGAAAAGAAAAAATTACTATAGATGTAATCAGGAGGAAAATGCAGAAGAAATGGATGAAGAAGGATCCCTTTATTGAAGGAAATGTGCAAGCACTAGAATATGATTTTGGTAATTCCTCCAGGAATTAGTTTTATGCCTTTGGCCTAGGGGGAGCTGTCAAGAAAATATCTTAACCCCCTATTGGTAATGACACCGAAATGTGGATAACTCTAGTAAGTGCATTGATTCCTTTTAGATGCTCAACCAACTCGAGAAAGTATTTTACAGTATTGGAGATCCATAGAGGAATTATCTGTCTTAGTGCATGGAAATAGGGTAAACAGATGAATTAGGGTAAAAGAATTTATTGCAAAAAAAAGGGTTAGTTTTGAAAATGATAAAAAGTAATTTTTATCCTTCATTTCTCACTTTTCATTTTGGAGGAAATAAGTTTGGAGAGCCCTGGAGCGAACATTGCTGAGTTGTGGTGATATTCAGGTGTGAAGAAGATTCGGTGATCAAAACTTCGATCCAATGAAAAGGTATTTATTAGAAAAACTAGTGAATCTGTGAATTTATAAAAATGGCCACTCCATTGGTATTTGAAGTTAAGGATAGAACCCATCCAAAATTCGAATGGAATCCTTATAAGTTTGTTGAGACCGATCCCCTAGGTGTGTTTTTTCTTGAACCATATGAAGTCTTGCACACTAAAGACATTAGGGCTTACATACATGCCAATATTGAAGAATTAGGAAGCTCACAAATGATGAATTTTTATTCCAACCATATAATTGGAGAGGACTTCACTGTTAAGACGGAATACAAAACCCTAGAAGAGAAGAAGTTCACATAGTTTGTGAAATTTCCCATATTTGAGGAAAGCGAATGGGTGTGATATATTTTGAGCAGAGTTCATGTCAAGTTCATGCGGTTGAATATACCTTTCAAGATTACGAAAGAGGCTATATGTGTGGTCACAGGTTTAAATTCCTCTGGTGCACTGCTAGTTTTGAAATATGTAAAGAATTAGAAGGTTACTAATGCAATAGGTGCACAATTTGATAGAATGGCAATGACAATCAAAGAAATTGATGAAGCGTACATGAAATTTGCATCAATGGTTATTGGCTACAAAGTCTACCACTCTAGACAGGATAATTCAGTATTCAATACATCCATTTGTGTAGCCTATTAGATGGTAAAAGAAAATTCAGATTATGACTTGTGTGGGCTACTTAGAAGTTAGTTGATGGAGATTATGGTTAAGATTAAGAAAGAAAAAAATAACTCTTGTAATTATGGAAATTTGTTGTTTTGTTTGTTCTTTTATTTCATGAGTGAGGTTTCGGGTGTTGGGAAAGTTCATTGGAAAAGTAATCATCTTGTAGCTGTGCAAATAAGAGATATATTATTTGGAAGCGGTGATCATCGGACCAGAAATACTGCCCTTTAGGGGTACTTAATTTTTTTTCAAAATATGATGCATGCCATAGAAAGAATTCCTACCTCAATTGTAGAGAAGTACAAAGATATAATCTATTTCATGGTAGATATTGATCAATGCCATATGGAAGCCATTGATACCCAAAAAATATGGATTATGCCTATGGGATATGAAGTAGAGGAGAACATCTTGAAGGTATATGCAGAACATTTATTGAGCATGCCTCTGGATCCAATAGAAGAAAGGTTTAGATCTTATGTAGAAAAGAGCATGCAAGTACATGACCAATTATAGAAGCCAAAGATAGTCAAACGAGTAAGGAAAGAAGTGGAAGTGTTTGCAGAAAACATGGGCATACTTGTAGAAAAATTAGAAGAAGCCAGTAGAAAGAGAGATGAAGCTATAGTAGGAAAAGAGTTAGCAAGAACCAAATCTGATAGTTTGGTAGGATCCTCTTCCCATACTAGATCAACAAGGAGTTCCCCATCTACTCCTACAACCAAGCTAGTTCTTGTGCAAACCAAAGACAACACTTTTGGTAAGTGGAAGAAGAAAAATAGCTCAAGAACCTATGGATTTGTCTCAGAAAGTGAGGAGACTGAGTTAGATGAAGTTGTGAAAGAAATGAAGAGGAAATCTTTTAGTGAGGAAGAAAATGAAAAGAAGAAGGAAAAAGTTGTCAAACCAGGTATGACAATTGAAGAAGTTGAGAGTGTTATTGTCAAGGATGAAAATCTCAAGCCCCTTTGTGAATGGTATGAAATTTTTGATGAATCAGGTCAAAGAAATCTTGAAGAGGCAACAATAAAACATCTAAATATTTTTAATAAAGTTCTTGTTGAAATTATGTCTAGTTTACCTAAGAGTTTGTATGATGTTTTGGAGGCGAGAAGAGTAAATGCTAGGAAAAAAGAAGAGCATATGAGAAAGATAATTCTTGTAGATTTATGTCCAAAAATGTCTATTGAGGAGATGAATTCGCTCTTGGGCAAAGCCAAGAAGGAATTCAAAATCAAAATAAGGGTGAACAATCTTATGATTGGTGAAACTGGTGTTGTTGTTGATGAAACTAAGAAAATATTGGAAGCATTTCTATCAAGAAACAAGATCAATGTTGAAGATGTATTTGATCCAGTAAATGAGGAGGTGAATAAAGATACTAAGGATAATCAGATTCCTCCTGACGAGGATAGCACAAAAGCACCTATGGAAATTGAAGTTCTTAAGGTTGGATTAGCTAAAGAAAAGGAGACACCAAATGAAGAAGTTAAAGATCCTAAAGGAAATCAAGAAACATTTTCTATAGAACCAAAAGCTGAAGAAGAAGAAAAGGTTTAGGTTAAGGAAATCCTAGTGGAAGCAAGAGATAGTGCCACTCGCAGTAAAGGAATCTCTGGTGGATCAACAGGAAGAATTTGATCCTGAATTGTTTAAAGGCATGATCAATCTATCCACCTTGTCCCCAATTTAGATCATGAAGATTGCATCAATTGCATAAGCTAAGGCCAGTGAGAAGATTTTGAAGTCTCACATGGAGGACAGTGAATTATTAAGTCTTACATCTAGAGTTTTTGAGAAAATCATGCCAACTCATGTTAAGGATCCATCCAATTCCTCTTCTAGTGAACTAAAGAAGCTCATAAATTCTATAAGTGCTCATTTCGAGTCTCTTGAAAAATAAGCCATGGTTAATGTGTAGGAGTTTGATAGAAAAATATTTAGCTTGTTGAAAGAAGTGATTGCTAAGGATAAAACTCTATTAGTCACCTGTATGAAGAATATTCAAGATTCTATATCTGAAGGTGGAAAGGCCTATAGTTCATGTTTGGTTTTGTCCAAATTTAAGTACTGAAGACAATGAGAAGAGAATGTCCAACAATTGGTATCAGAGCAAGGTTCCTTGAGTCCAACAAGGCTTGGGTATGTGTAGGATCATCATGGAAAAAATAGGCCCTTAAGTGGTGATGAAAATTCAAGAAAATCATAGTTAGGAAACTTGACGTAAAAACTTGAATAAGTTAGCTATATTATTACAAAAATATGTAAGACTAGAATTTGTAAAAAATTGAATGTAGCTTTAACTATTGAAGCTTATTTAAAAATTGTTTGCGAAAAATTGAAATTTCACGTAGTAGTACTTTAAAATTTCAGCGGCACCGCAGATGCCCAACCATCCCTGCTCCGATATTTGCATAGAGGACTATAAAATTTGACAGATATATATTTTAGGTTTTCATGTAATAATTAACTATGAATTTTTAATATAATTGAAAAAGAAATACGTATATCACCACCTGAACTTCATGAAATTCATTTTTAAAATCCTTATATGAAGCATAGAATGGCATATTTGATTCGTGGTCAGATAATTGTTGAAACCTATAGATATTTTTCAATCACCATCAATTAGTATCCCTAGTCGCTCAACAGCAACAAATAATAGTTACTTATTAAATTCCAGCAAAGCATATTTAAGGGCTGGGTGGTTCAAAATTTTCCGTCCCCAACCGCCTCACCCCAAACCCAAACTCATCATCCCACTCACCCTGTCCGCCAATGTCCCACTGGACAGGCTGATTGAAAAACATCTATAGCTTTCAAACAATACCTTTCACATTTTAATAAAAAAATTTACTACATTCTATGCTTCAGATACTATAGGATTGAAAAATGGAATTTCTATGAAGTTTTGACTACATATATTTCGACATAATTAGATTTTATATTTTTTAAAAAGTTGTAATAAAAAAAACATATTTAATTATTTACATGGAAAAAAATTACAAAAAAATATGCATCACATTGAGACATGAGTCCTCTACTTATATCTAAAATATTTTCATTTTGTTGTGGTTACGGTGGTTAGACAAATGTTCCTACTTATTTTTTCCTTGAAATTTAAGTACTACTGCATTGAAGTTTCAAATTTTCACCAAATAGATTTTTTTTTTAATAAACCTAGTAGTTAAGAAACTATATTCAATTTTCTACAAATTCTATTCTTACATATTTTTGAAATAATATAGATAAGTTATTCAAGTTTTTACGTCAAGTTTCCTAACTCTGATTTTTCTAATTTTTCATCACCACTTAAGGGCCTATTTTTTCCATGATGATCCTACACATAACCAAGCCCTATTGGACTCAAGAAACCTTGCTCTGATACTATAGTTTTTCCCCTAACAGGGTTTCCACGTAAAAATCCTTGTGTTATGGTGTTGTGATTGTTAGCTTTATGTTTCTGCATATATCTCTTGGTTGAATATTTTATGTGGGTTAAAGATGAGAATAATAAATTTAATTTTTTCACAACACTAATTCACCCCCACTCTTAGCGTTGCTTGTTTCCAACAATAATGGTGTAGGAGCACCTAGGCTGACCTCCACCTTGTTTGTTATCAATTTTGGCTTGTACTGACCTTAGCAAGTTAGGGATGTTGATGTGTTTACTTTGGACCTCAGAAGGTCTTTTTGGTGTGTGATGAGTTGGTCATTAGGACTAAATTCATCCTAGTTTAATCATGTTGTTACATTTTGCTTTAAATTAGCTTTAGATAGCCTATGTTGCAATATAGGGCAGTAAATGTGTGCTAATCATAACATTGCTGTTAGAAGATGCTAATGGACAGTTAGGAAGGTGTTTGATTCGGAATCAACGAGTTGGAGATCCTAAAATGAAGGATGATGGCGAAGTTGCAAGAATATTGTGAAATTGCATGGCAACATTTTGTGTGTTTGCATGCAACTTAGTGGGGTTGGGTTCCCTCAAATTTAGGAACATGGGATCGATCCATATCCCTTGAATGAAGGAAAAGGCATCCATGAAGATGTGTGACTCGAAAAAATAGTTAGTTTTGGGCATTGTAAGAAGTTTTTGGTGTGAAAGAATAAAGAGCTTGCTGTATTTTCTGTGTAACCCGTGTGTTTTCAAAAATAGTGATATCAAAGGTGTTATTCTTACTGTTTTAGAATTGTATTTGTGTTCATTAGATAGAGTAGAGAAATATTCATCTTCTATTAAGTGTTCTTAGAGTAGATTTGTTGTTTCCAGTTTATAGATTAGAGTGTAGGGTGTTATTTCTATTTTGAATAGTCAAGTAAATAAATGGCTCCCCTTTAAACTCTGTCCATGGGATTTCCCTGAGACTAGCAGAATATGGAAGGGGAGCCACACTTTTGTAAGTATTTAGCAATAGGTAGTTTAGGGAATGCAACAAAAATTTGATATCTCAAACCCTAGGCGAGCTAGGAATGCATGGTTAGGTGTTTGAGAGTGTAAATTGAAGGACTGAGGCAGTGGAATAGACTTTTGTATGAAATCCATACGGTCTCAGAGAGGTTTTGGTCACATTTTAATAGGTTGAAAGAGGTGAAGCTTCAATCATTCCTTTGGAAGGAGATTTGTATCAAAGAATAGTGAAACCCTAGGTATTAGGCCAATTAGTCCTAAAAGACCTTATTTATGGGAATCCACTGTACGAAACAGATAGAGGCTAGAGACCTAGTGAAATATTTAAAACTCTGAAAAGGGTATCAAAATTTGCAATTTTTTTGCAGGTCATTTGTCAAGTCTGAACAGGAAAGGCCAAAAAGGGACTGGTAAGGGCTAGTAGAAACTAGGCCTCCTCAAAGCAAAATTTAGAAATCGGGTAAAGAGAGAGTTATAGAACCTCCAAGATGAATTTAAATGAAGTTGAAATGCAAAGAGATAGTGTTTCTAACTCCCCTACAAAGAGTTTAAGTCAGATGGAGAAGTTGGCACTTAGATCCTTCTAAGTCCAAGGAAGAGCAATTAGTTGCAAGAAGGTGTTGATCTACCAAGGGTAAAGCACAAGAGGAAACTCTTGAGAAGAGTTTGGGCAGGGCTTGGTTGGTCATCCAAGTTCAAAAAGAACCATTGATAGCAGGTTCAAGGAAGGAGACTGTGAAAAGGTCTCTATTAGACTGTGCAAGCAACCTTTGGTTTCATCATACACCATATTGGTATCAGAGCTTAGCTGGATTCAAGGCTTGTGATTGATGTTGCAGCCCACTGAGTCAGTGGGAGAGAACACACCAGAGGAAGGAACCATGGTGACAAATGCAGAGCTAGCTAAAAAGGTAGAAGAGAAAGAGGAAGACAACTGGTTGCTCAGAGAAAGGATATCTCAAATGGAGAAACTCTTGGATGAAGTCCATGAGACAGTAGATAAAGTGAAAGACAAGATAGAGTAGAAAGAAGAACAAGAAGCCAAGGAAAAATAAGAGGATTTGGAGGAGGATGCTCCAAAGCCTGACCTTGTTCTTGCTGAAGAACCATTCTTGATGGCATTGCAAGCCGTAAGTGGTAAAGCATTGGAGGGTGTGCCACTTTTCAGTGGACAAATGGACCCTGATTCAGTTGTAGACTGGATTGAGAGCATTGAAAATCACTTTGAATGTGATGGCATAACAGAGGCCCAAAAGGTAAAGGTGGCCAAGTCAAGGTTGAGAGGAGCAGCTCTCACATGGTGGAAGTTTGTACAATCTAAAAGAGAGAAAGAAGGCAAAGGTCCCATAGTTTCATGGAGAGGGATGGTAACTAAGATAAGGAAGACCTATCTCCCTGATGATTATGAAGTCTAGTTGCATAGGAGAAGACACAATCTGAGGCAAAAAGATATGGATGTTCAAGAATACACAAAGGAGTTTCAAAAATTGTGCCTTAGATCAAAGGTGGTTGAAGATGAGAGCATCAAGTTAGCAAGGTACGTAAATGGACTCAAGTGGTCTATCCAAGAAGATATGAGCTTAGTAAACTTCAAAACAGTTTGCCAATGCTATCAAATGGCTTTGAAGATAGAGGAGAAAGGAAAAAACAAACAAGAACAAAACCCTAAAAGTAGAGGTAAAGGGAAAGACAACAGAGGAAAAAGAGGAAGTTATAGTGGAAGAAGTTCAGAACCAAGAGCCCAAGGAGAAGTCAGATTTTTAGAGTAGCAAGAAGGAAGCTCTAGTAGAGGTGGTAGAGGAAGAGGTTTCAGCTCTAGAGGAAGAAGTGGTGGACAAGGAAGAGGCAGCTACTTCACTAATATGAAATGTTATCATTTCAACCAATTGGGACACCCAGCCTATAGATGTCCAGAGAAAGGTAGTACTTATCATGGAGGAGATAAGAGAACCAATCTGATTCAAGATGAGACAGTTGCAACAGACAAGCACCCTGAAGTTCCATTGCATTCAGAGGAAGGTGAGAACCTCATGATGAGGAGAACTTTGATCAAGGAACCGGTGAAAGAAGAACCAAGCCAAAGAATGTCCTTGTTTAGGATAAAGTGCAAGATGATGGGGAAAGTGTGTAAGGTCATCATAGACTCAGGTTCTACTAACAATATTGTGTCAGAGGAGGCAGTCAGCAAGTTGAAGTTGAAAAGGATACCCCACAAAAATCCTTACAAGGTCACATGGCTCAATAAGGGTCAACATGCCTTGGTGAATGAACAAGCATGGGTGGAGTTCTCAATCGCGCTAAGTTTCGGTGCGGCGTTACCTATGATGCAATGCCACTGTTCTCAGGTAGATCAGCGGAAATTGGACCGCCGTCGCGCATGATGGAGCAAAATAACCATACACCCTCTCGCTAAGAATGCAACCTCTGCGATTTTAAATTTTGTTAGAAGATATGAGGGGTGCAGTATTGCAGGTTCTAAACCTCATAGCTGGTGCAAAAAGAGTCTCAAAGCGCCAACAAGGAGAAGGAGCTGGCGTAGCGATTGACTGCCAAGAGAGTGTGTATAAAGAGAAAGAATCAAAGCAAGAGTTACCGTAAGGAGATACAGGTGGAATTAATGCGAGACCGAAATGCATGTAAGTAGTGGTCAACCATCAACATTACCTCCCAGTGTTTACAGCCATAGGATACACTTGATACCGTGAGCTACTCCTTCCAAAATAAAGTAAATTTTATAAGATGACACTCTCAAATGGGGCCGAGGGAGATATTAGGTGGAGTCTAAGAATTTCTTGGACTAGTCCTTTACTAGGAAAAGCACAGTCCCAGTAAAGCACCCATCAGTTTTAGTACCCCAAAAAGGGAGGATAATGAGGCCTTTGTACTAATCTGGCAAGTAATAAACAATATATAACTATCGTATATAGGTTCCTATCCTAGGATTTGAAGATTCCTGATTGTCTAGGTGAAGCAGGGTACTATACTCAAGATAGGATTTTAAAGGAGTGGTTATCACCAAATTAGGATACATGAGGGAGATGAGTGGAAAACAGCCTTCAAAACCAATGAGGGTCTCTATGAGTGGCTAGTTATGCCATTTGGATTATCTAATGCCCCCTCCACATTCATGAGACTCATGAATGAAATCCTCAAGGACTATATTGGCAAGTTTGTAGTAGTGTATCTTGATGATATACTAATCTATAGCAGAACAAGAGAAGAGCACCTCCAACACATTGAGCTGATTTTCAAGAAGCTACAGGAGGAGAAGTTGAAGATTAATCTGGAAAAGTGTGAGTTCATCGCACCGCAGCTGGTGCAACTCGACGGTGGTATCACATGGCAACTCTGAAGATGGATAGCAGCAAGGTAGAACCCATTCTCAATTGGCCTACTCCAAAGACAGCAACAGAGGTAAGAAGCTTCCATGGTCTTGCTCAGTATTATAGGAAATTCATAAGATAGTTTAGTGCTATTTGTGCTCCTATGTTGGATACCATTAAAGGAGGAATGAAAACCAAATTTGTGTGGAATGAGCAAGCTAACAAGAGTTTTGAGTTGCTGAAGGAAAAGATAGCTACCCAACCTGTTTTGGTGTTGCCAAGCTTTGAGAAGCTATTCGCCATTGAATGCGATGTAAGTAATGTAGCAATTGAGGTCTGTTTCTTTACTAAGAGGGCAGACCGTGGATTTTCATTTAGAGAAGCAGGAAGCTTTTAAGAAGCAGCTACTCTTTTCTTATGGACTCTTTGAGATGCGGCGTATTGTCCAAGCTTTTATAGGAAATGGAGGAATTCACTTGCTTCCCAAGGAATTCATTAGTATTTTGACAACCAAGCACTCGCCCCGGACCACAAGTTATAGCTGAGTCATAGGTACATGAATGGTGGAGTATTTGCAGCTTACACCTTCAACATCAGCGATGCCAGAGCTCTCACCGCGCGGTCAGATGCATTGAGCAGAGTCCTCAACCGCGGAAACCACTCGAAGCTATTACGTGAACAGAGATCATTCAAAGATCCATACGCGCATGATGAAGAATTTGTAGATATTTATAAGGTATGTCTTGAGTACAAGAATCATTTTCATAGAAAATATGCTGAATATACCTTGCAAAGTGAACTTTTGTTTAAAGGAAATCAGCTTTGTGTTCCTAGAAGTTCTATTAGGGAAAACTTGATACAAGAAAAGCATAATGGTGCATTGAGTGGTCATTTTGGGATGACCAAAACTCAGGAACTGGTTCAAAGATTTTACTTTTGGCCAAGAATGAACTTAGATGTCAAGAGGTATGTGGAAAGTTGTGTAGTGTGTCAAAAGGCCAAAGGAATTTCTTCAAATGCAGGCCTATACCAACCACTGCCTATCCCTTCTAGGCCATGGGAATGCTTGAGCATGGACTTTGTAGTTGGTTTACCCAAGACAAAGCAAGGTATGGACAGTGTTTATGTTGTTGTAGACAGATTCAACAAGATGGCTCACTTTGTGCCATGCAAAACAACCAATGATGCCAGTCAAATAGCCTCTCTTTTCTTTAAAGAGATAGTAAGGATTCATGGCTTACCAATCAGCATTGTATCAGACAGAGATACTAAGTTTATGAGTCATTTTTGGAAGACTCTTTGGCAAAGAATGGGCACCAATTTTTCCTTTGGATCTGCATACCATCCCCAAACTAATGGTCAGACCGAAGTTGTGAATAGGACACTTGGAAACCTCTTGAGATGCTTGACCAAGGAGTATGGTCAACAATGGGATCAAATTATTGGGCAAGCTAAATATGCCTATAATGATACTGTCAATAGATCAACAGGGAAGAGTCCCTTTGAAATTGTGTATGGTTTACATCCTAGAGGTGTTTACGAGCTGAGAGAGTTGAAGGATGGAATCAAAGTTAGGGGATATGCTGATGACGTTGCTTATGCAATGCAGGAGATTCATGAGACAGTCAGAAAGACACTGGCAGAAAATACCATGAAACATAAAACTAAGGTGGATGAGCATAGGAAAGAAGTCCAATTCAATGTTGGAGACCTAGTAATGGTGCATTTGAACAAGGCTAGACTGCAGAAAGGTGTTCCTCATAAGTTGCAGATGAAGAGAATAGGTCCCTGTCCTATCTTGGAGAAGTATGGAAACAATGCATTCAAGGTGCAATTACCAGATCACAGTGGACTGTCCCCTATTTTTAATGTTGTAGATCTTGTACACTACAAAGGACCACCACCAAACATGGATCAAACCATCCAAGAAGTTAGCCAAGATGTGCAAGAACTCAAACTTCCCTCCACTGCTGTCAAGCAAGCTGACAAGATATTAGACACTAGAGTCTATAAGAGAACTAGAACCAAGGAGTACAAAGAACATCTGATCTAGAGACAAGGAAAACCTGAAGTTGATGCAGTATGGATCAAGGAGGCAGAGTTCAAGAAGTTGGGAGTTGATCTCAACTTACTCAATCCAAGGGTGGATTGAAGTTTTCTGTTTTGGGGAGGATGGTGAAGGAGCACCTAGGCTGACCTCCACCTTGTTTGTTATCAATTTTGGCTTGTACTAACCTTAGCAAGTCAGGGATGTTGATGTGTTTGCTTTGGACCTTAGAAGGTCTTGTGGGTGTGTGATGAGTTGGTTATTAGGACTAAATTCATCCTAGTTTAATCATGTTGTTACATTTTTCTTTAAATTAGCTTTATACAGCTTATGTTGCAATATAGGGCAGTAAATGTGTGCTAATCATAACATTGCTGTTAGAAGATGATAATGGACAGTTAGGAAGGTGTTTGATTCAGAATCAAGGAGTTGGAGATCCTAAAATGAAGGATGATGGCGAAGTTGCAAAAATATTGTGAAATTGCATGGCAACATTTTGTGTGTTTGCATGCAACTTAGTGGGGTTGGATTCCCTCAAATTTAGGAACATGGGATTGATCCATATCCCTTGAATGAATGAAAAGGCATCCATGAAGATGTGTGACTCGAAGAAACAGTTAGTTTTGGGCATTGTAAGAAGTTTTTGGTGTGAAAGAATAGAGAGCTTGCTGTATTTTCTGTGTAACCCGTGTGTTTTCAAAAATAGTGATATCAAAGGTGTTATTCTTACTGTTTTAGCATTGTATTTTTGTTCATTAGATAGAGTAGAGAAATCTTCATCTTGTATTCAGTGTTCTTAGACTAGATTTGCTATTTCCAGTTTATAGATTAGAGTGTAGGGTGTTATTTCTGTTTTGAACAGTTAAGTAAATAAATGGCTCCCCTTTAAACTCTGTCAACGGGATTTCCCTGAGACTAGCAAAATATGGAAGGGGAGCCACAATTTTGTAAGTATTTAGCAATAGGTAGTTTAGGGAATGCAACAGAAATTTGATATCTCAAACCCTAGGCGAGCTAGGAATGCATGGTTAGGTGTTTGAGAGTGTAAAT
Source organism: Sequoia sempervirens (assembly GCA_007258455.2). Taxonomy (NCBI): domain Eukaryota; kingdom Viridiplantae; phylum Streptophyta; class Pinopsida; order Cupressales; family Cupressaceae; genus Sequoia; species Sequoia sempervirens. The sequence continues at coordinate 26,145 of VDFB02149794.1, forward strand.
TGAAGGACTCATGCAGGGGAATAGACTTTTGTACAAAATCCATACGGTCTTAGAGAGGTTTTGGTCACATTTTAACAGGTTGAAAGAGGTGAAGCTTCAATCATTCCTTTGGAAGGAGATTTGTATCAAAGAATAGTGAAAACCTAGGTATTAGGCCAATTAGTCCTAAAAGACCTTATTTATGGGAATCCACTGTACGAAACAGATAGAGGCCAGAGACCTAGTGAAATATCTAAAACTCTGAAAAGGGTATCAGAATCTGCAATTTTTTTGCCAGGTCATTTGTCAAGTCTGAACAAGAAAGGCCAAAAAGGGACTGGTAAGGGCTAGTAGAAACTAGGCCTCCTCAAAGCAAAATTTAGAAATCGGGTAAAGAGAGAGTTATAGAACCTCCAAGATGAATTCAAATGAAGTTGAAATGCAAAGAGATAGTGTTTCTAACTCCCCTGCAAAGAGTTTAAGTCAGATGGAGAAGTTGGCACTTAGATCCTTCTAAGTCCAAGGAAGAGCAATTAGTTGCAAGAAGGTGTTGATCTACCAAGGGTAAAGCACAAGAGGAAACTCTTGAGAAGAGTTTGGGCAGGGCTTGGTTGGTCATCCAAGTTCAAAAAGAACCATTGATAGCAGGTTCAAGGAAGGAGACTGTGAAAAGGTCTCTATTAGACTGTGCAAGCAACCTTTGGTTTCATCATACACCA
>VDFB02149796.1:0-13440 GCA_007258455.2 Sequoia sempervirens
CAAATACCATGCACCCCTTCTCTTGTATCCATCCGCAAAACTAGAATCATACAAAAAATGCAAAGATTAAAGATTATTGCAAACCCGTGGCAACACCATGTTATCCACGCATTGAGTGATTTTGTAGCCACCATATTGAGACCATAACTTGTCAACAAAGCTCTCACATAATGTGAAAATATTTTCTCAAAATCTATCTATGTCATCTTAATTTTTTAAATTGTTAGAAAAAATTAAATAATGAATTAGTCCCCCTCCTGACAATAAGGATCGACACAGTGAAGTTGTTGCAGCAAGAGGACCAAAAGATAAAATAATGAGATTGTTGTTGAGATAGCCATCAAATTCTTCCATGTACAAGACAGTCTTGACTTTAAACAACAGATTTGAAGTCTTTATCAGCGCCTATGAGTGCATATAGACAAAACCACACAACAGAGTTGATTATGAATCATGAGTGAGATCAAGTTGGAGTTGTTGCCATGAACAATGCCTCCTTTGCTCAATATAAAAGAAATAGAAGCTATGAACTGATTACTTGTTCACATAATGTAAAGGAGTTGAAATAATGTTTCAGTCTTACCTAGCAATAGAGTGTGCCTTGTGTCAAATCCATCTCCTAGAGATATTCAACCATCTTTCCTTTCAATTGTAAAACCAAAAGAAATCCCCCCTCCAAATCATCACTGCCTAGTTGTTTTGGCCATTTAAGTTCAACCTATGACATCCAGATATGAATGGTTGTGATGCATTGAGGATGTTGCCAGATACTTGTAAGCAACTCACACTCCTACAACATCTTCATTTATGGAGGTGTAGGGAGCTCACCTTACAGCCAAACATCCTTGAAAGCATGACAAAACTTAAGTATCTAAATTTTGAAGGGTGTGAACAATTCAAGTTGTTGCCTCATTACATTACAAATTAGGCTTCTTTGAGTGAGCTATATTTAAAGTATACTAGGTTAAGGGAGCTCCCAATTAACATCAGTTGACTCAGCAAGTTGAGAGTGACGGAGATAGGTTTAGATGCAACCTTTACCAGACTCTATTAGTAGTCTTACTCTTGTAGAGCGATTGGTATTAAGAAATTTACAAGTGCAATGTTCAATAATATTATTGAAGCAATTGAAATCTTTAAACTTTGCAAATAGATGAATGCCCAGCGTATGGTGGAATACATTTATTGCATCTTGCAAAAGACAACATACAGTTGTGTTTAGCAACAAAAAAGTAGTGAAAGGAAATTCACGTAATGAAGGAAAACAGGTTGTATTTGCGGCTTTAACAACGTAAACAAAAAATAAAAAATACAAAAGATCCAACAATGCTCAACATTTCCATCGTGGTGCATTGTCCTAGACTAATGTAAATCGTCGATGACCGAAGTTAGCTCACTCTCTTTAGGTAGGAAATGCCTTTGGCATAAATAAATAAATTATTATTATTATTTTTATGATTATCTGTATTATATTTTTATTATATCATAATATTATTATATTAATATTTTAATTTTAATGTATTTACTATTATATTTATTATTAATAATATATCAATTTAGATTATGTTACATTATTATTATATTTTGTTGTAACATACATAAAATTGATAAAAATGAAATTTGAATATGTTATTTTATGTTGAAAATGCAAATTTAGAAGTTAAAATGGAGAAGCAACTCTTAGGCTTTGAAATCTAACCTTAATGGGTAGGGTTTTTACAAATTTAAATTACAATGTGAATAATTTCCACACATTATTTAAAACATTTTTAAAAACTTAAACTTTATTATAGCAAGAATGCATTATGACTTGGTGAATGTCAAGTCATTATGGTTCATTCATGTTTAACAAAGCATGCAAATTTTATCTCCAAAATTACACTTAAAAAATGACTACTTTTTTGTCCCCCAATATGTGCACTTATCCTTTATTTTGAAACAATAAATGTTAATATATGAAAAAATAAAAGTAAGAATTAATCATACTTAGTTATGTGATTAAAGAATGAGTAGTTTGTGTCAGAGATTTTAAATCTATGATATCTTAGGATCAAGAATGGATAAGGAGAATATATAATTCACCTCAAAATTATAAAAAATTATTTGCATTGTGAAGAGTAAGTATATAGATCTAAGTCTAATTTGTGCTCACATTTAAATAACCCATATTTGTGGAAATGACCTTTAGAATAGCTTGTACAACTACTTTCTATTTCACTTAATTTGGTTTTTATTTTTCTATATTTTCTATTATATGGGACTGGCAATATTTAGAAATATTTTGGAAGTGTTTTCATTGTCATTAGGGAACAAGTTCTTCTAAGGCATCCCATAGAAATGTGTGTAAATGATTGAAGATAGATTTATTCAATCATGACATAACAATTATACAAATTTGTATTTAATTTCCCCTTGGTAGAAAATGAATAGGTGGGAACTAAGCAACTATTTAAACTATTCATATCCAACTTGTCTTGTTATGGGGGGTTGAACTTGAGTTTGAATATAAGATGATCAAGTTTGTAATTCCACAAGTGATCCAAGGTATATAAATGACCATATTAAGATGGTTAACAAGTACATAGGGATATGCATACAAATAGATATGATTGATATATAGATATAAGGCAAATATATCTAGCTATGTGTATATATGTAAGATAAAAAATATTTGTGTTAGAATGTGTGTAAGTTAATAAATACAAATATAAAGAAGGGACCCACCTTTACACAAAATTATATCATATATAGAAATGATCCTCTTTAAATAAACACAAAATTAAATTAAAAATGATATAATTATACAAATTTTTCCTTTATATGATTAAAAGTTACAATAAAATATACTTTACTTACATTATTCTTATTAAAAATAACGAATATTTCAAATTCGACTAATTGTTAAAATTTAAAAATTATAAAATTATAAAATTCTTTTTTTTTCAAAAATCTTGTATAATAACTTCCAAAACATTCTAAGGATTTTGGTTTAAAAAATCTTATACTTAATTTTTTTTTAATAAAAGGGTAAAAATTTATTGAATCAACCGACCAAAATTACAATAAGCGGAGACTGGCAGAAAGGAAACAAAAGAGGAGAACAAGTAAAAAGCCCCAAAGGAGCACAACTATCGACTGCAGTCGCCAGCCGACTCTCGAGAACATGAACTGTCCAGGAATGGGTGAGCTCAATCTCCCACCTTCATCCTCCCAGCAGTGAAGCCCGCCATGGGCCATTGCGGTCCCTAATGCGGGACATACTTGAGAGAAGAGCAGGTCTGTGAAATAGCACTTGGAACTAAAATTTGTCTACCCACCCATGACCATGCCATTTCCACATCTGTCCATTCCCGGTTGCTGCTTATCCACCTGTCCCCGGGATTCAAACTCCTGGATAATCTTGAGTCCCACATCAGGCATCCTCTTTCAAAGAGCCAGGGGACTAAGGCTGTAGTGTGATGCAGTCTCTGTCGGAGAAGAGAAATGCCTTACTTCAGACATCCACATAATTCCTCTCGGCAGTACTGGATTTCACAGAGATTGCGTGATGTGTCTTGAGTCCAGACCATTTCCCCTCCCTACAAACCTTCCTTTTAGCTTTCTTGCTTCTAACCTGTAGTTTCTTACAAAGACCATCACTAGAATCAACACAAAAAATATTCAAATTTTGAATCACTCGCACATCTCCTGGATCAATATCCTCAGAGAGATCACACTTCACAGCTAGGGTCTCCTAAAGCATATTTATTACTTGCAACCACACCTGTTGCACCATCTTCAGCTTACATTGAAATATCTTGCGGTTCCTTTCCAGCCACACCTGCTAGATAATAAATCCTGGACCAATAACCCACACCACCTCAAGAAAATAAGTCTTAGAAGGGGGTCTACCAAGACTATTCTAGAACTCAACCAAAGAGTTAGCATGAATACAAGCATGCTCCCAAGCTTCCCACCACCAGTGCCAAATAACCCTTGTGAAGGAGCATTGGAAAAATAGGTGCAAACTATTTTCTTCACTACTATTACATAAAACACAAGTAGAGGGCCCATGAAAACCCCTCTTTTGAAGATTCTCCCAAGTAAGACATTTATTCTGCACCACAAGCCACAAGAAAAAATTACATTTGGGCCAAGCTGATTTATGCCAAACCTGCTTCCACCAGGAAATGTCCATCCTGTCAAAGGTAAGTCTCTCTAACTCTTGATACCCATAGGCCACTGAAAACTTTCCTTTTGGATTTGGTCACCAAGCAAGGATATCAGCTTCTCTGAAAGAATTACACACTCTACTTGAAAGAATTCTAGCAAGAGTCTCCCTCTCACCCTCAAAACCCCCTGGAGGCCAATCACAGGGTTCTTTCCATCTAGAAACCTCGGCACGACCCACCCTTAAAATCACCTTAAAGTCCTCAACTTTACTCCAACCAGTAGTAAGAAAGCTATCATAGAGCTGTTGAAGGTGGGGTACTGAGACAAGATAGGAGGGAACCCATCCCAAGAATCCTCCCAGAACAAGGCTTCCGAACCTCTATTACAAATCCAAAAAGACCCTTTTTAACTAACTGCGCTCCTTTCTTCAAAGTATCCCAAATCATAGATCCCCTTCCTATCAGATTGTATCTTGGTACATCTTTCCCTTCCACCCCACCAAGATACTTAACATTAAGGATTTTAGCCCATCCTTGATCCTGGCTTATGCACCTTCTCCAAAAGAGTTTAGCTGCAAGAGCATTACCATTCAAGCTCATTTTCCGCAAACTAAGGACACCATCCTACTTTGATCTACAAACACAATCCAATTTGATCAGACTCCACTTAGAGGAGAGCAAGTTACCAGTCCATAAAAATTGTCTGGAAAGAGCATCAAAATCCTTAATGAAGCCAGTAGGGGAAGTCTACACAAGACACCTATAGATAGGAAGAGATTGGACCACAGACTTCAAAAGAGTCATTCTACAAGCAGTTGAAAGCCACCAGTGGGTCTAATGACTCACCTTACTCCGAAACTTGTCCAAAATTCCCTGCCACACACCCCCTGGAAATCTATGGTCTGAAAGAGGGATTCCAAGGTACATAAAAGGAAGGGTTCCAATTTGAAACCTCAAGATCCGAGCAATCCAAGCTTGAATAGGAGCAGGGGTATTGAATAAAAAAATATGGGATTTTTCTTCATTGATCTTCTATCCTGAGGCACTCACATAAATATCCAAAGCTCTTCGAAAACTAACTGCCTCTTGAATACTCACTGCAACCATTAGAGAAGTATCATCCACAAATTGGAGATGAGAAGGAGGAATGCCATGCCCCCACTTCCATCCCTAAATCAAACCTTGCCTAACTTGAGACTTGAGAAATCTTCCCAAACCCTCAGCCATCATAATGAAAAGGTAAGGAGAAAGAGGATCCCCTTGCCTAAGCCCTTTGGCCACCCCAAATAAGTCAGTAGGTTCACAATTAATTAGGACAGCAAAAGAGGGTGAAGTGATACAACTCATTACCTAGCTAATCCACTCCTCCCCAAAACCAAAAGCCTTGAGAACTTTTTGCAAAAAGCTCCACCTGACCCTATCATAAGCCTTGGCCATGTCCAACTTTATGAACATAGCTTTCTCCTTAGAGATAGCCATAGAATGCATAATTTCTGCAGCTATGATAATCCCATCCAAAATCTGTCTTCCTGTGACAAATCCCCCTTGCTCCTTGGAGATTAGATTTTTGAGCCATGGCTTTAACCGCTCAGCAATCACTTTTGTGATTATCTTGTATGTCACATTGCATAAAGCAATAGGTCTGAAGGAGTTAAGAGAGTTGGCCCCTTCCTTTTTTGGGATGAGAGCAAGGAAGGTTGCATTTAGAGCCTTGAGCATCTGCTTATTGCTAAAGGACTCCTGCACAACTTCAAAGAGTTCCATCTTGACTATATCCCAAAAAGCTTGAAAGAACTCTATAGGAAAACCATCTGGTCCTGGGGCTTTATCCTTTTTCATTCCAAAAACCACTGCTTCTATCTCAGATAGAGAAACAAGATTAATAATTGCCTCATTCATTTCAGGAGTGACAATAGAAGGGATGCACTCAAGCACCAAATCCTCCTCATCCCTAGTAGGAATAGAGTCTTCTGAAAACAAACTCCCAAAAAATATAGTAGCCTCAAGAGCAATCTCCCTATGAGAGGAGACCAGGGTCCCCTCTGTCGTCATGAGAGAATTGAGAGTGCTCCCATGCCTTTTATCCTTTACAGTGTTGTGAAAGAACTTAGTGTTTTTGTCCCCTTCCTAGAGCCAATCAATCTGAGCTTTTTGTTTCTAGTATATCTCCTCCTGTAGCTCCCATTCCTCCAATTCTCTTAGCGCCACAACTTCCTCTTTATATAGCTCATCAGATAGACCCTGCTCTCTAATTTGACAGGTAATAGTGTCCACCCTCAGCTGAGCATCTCTTTTAGCTGCAAAGAGGTTGCCAAAGCATGTCCTATTCCACCTTTTCAACTTACACTTTACATACTGCAATTGCTTGACAAAGGAAAACATAGCGGTGCCATAAGCAGGCTTCCCTTCCCTCCACCAAGCCAGCATGTGATCTTGAAGAGAAACCTCCCTCAGCCACATAAGTTGGAACTTAAAAGAGGGATTCTTTGTCATTCGAAACTTAGAAGTAGACAAAACAATTGGCCAGTGATCGGAACCTCTCCAATCCAAAATCTTTGATCTGGTATTCCAGGTATCTGCCATCCAGAAGCAGGACACAAGAAACCTATCTAATCTTTCTACTATTGTCTCTGCCCCACATCTTCTATTATTCCAAGTGAACAAACCATTGGAAGGTATAATATCCACAACCTTCAAACTTTCAATGTTACTCCTCAGAAGGCCCGTAGAAGGGTCGAGCCTAGGATTACCACCTCGCTTCTCTTCCAAGCTTAAAACAACATTAAAATCTCTTGCCATGATCCAAGGGAACAAAGGATCAAGAGAACGAACATATCCTATATGCAACCAAAGCAAATATTTTCCAGTGAAATCAATTGGAGCATAAACATAAGTGAACAAAATATTCTCACCAGTTTCATAGCAAGTGGCCACCAAGGAAATAGCAGACCTGCTAGAGACCCACCAAAGTGGGACCAACTTGCAAGGGTCCCATAAAAGAGCCAAGCCCCTAGAAACTCCTTGAGCACCAATGCATTGACAAAGACATCTAGGCCAAATCCTAGTAGCCATGTAAAGCATCCTATCAATAGACAACTTAGTTTCCTGAATAAAAACCACTTCAGGAGAGTGAGACTTAATCAACTCTTGAATAGCCTTTTGTCTAGGGATGCTATTCAACCCCCTTACATTCCATGAAAGAACAATCATTTTTGAGATAGAGAAAAGTGTGAATCAATGGTCTTCACAGAACCAGACTCCACTAAAGTCTCTCCCACTAACTTCACCTTTTCCTGGTCTTTCTTCCTCCCTACCTTAAGAGGCTTCTCTGAAGTATCTTTCTTTATAGCCTTTTGATGAATACCTAAAACAAAAAGGGAGCCCCTACCTTTGCTCTCCTGCCGATCTTTCCCAACACAAGACATAGAATGAGTAGAAGCAGAAGTCACCTGCAATTCCTTGCATCCACTTGCTCCCAACACCTCGATAGGCCTCACAGAGGTATCTGTGTCCATCTGCACCCCAACCACTTCCTCTTGCATATCGGTCTGAATGAAGTTGTTCTCATCTCCACCTATTTCCCCTGCCTCCAAAAGCTCTTGTCTTGCAAGCATATTAGCAATGGTTCCATCAAACTGTTCCAAATCATCTAGAGAATCAAACCTATTGAAGACCTCATCTGCTTGTATGTCCTTAAAGGTCCTCTTTTGGCCCCGACCCTTATTACGAGCTCTTACCGGAGTGAAACCCTCCTTATCCTCCCTCATGGGGGATTTTCCTTTATCTTGATTAGGAGGAGCATTGTTTGACCCCATTTTTGAATCCCCTATAGGCTTGGATTTAGGACACATCCTCTGTAGATGCCCATATTCATGACAAAATTGACAACGAAATGGTAACGTTTCATAATCAAGTTGTTGAATCCATGAACTTGATCCCAACTGAATCTCCATAGAATTAGGCAGAGGCTTATTCAAATCAATTTCTACACATATCCGGGCATAAGTAATTACCTTCTTTTCCATAGTCTATCTTGAAGGCCCAACTGGTTTCCCAAGCTGGCTTGCAACTAAGCTGAAAATGTCCTCTCTCCAAAATTCCAAAGGAAGCCACGGTAACCACACCCAAACTGGAACCCGTGAAGGAAGCTCTTCTATCAGGTTAAATCCAACATGCCAGGGCTTGATGAAAAGGCCAACCTAATTGTAGAAATAGGTCCCTCCTTCAAATACTTTATTTCTATCTAACATGCAAGAAAAAACCACTTGAAAATATCCATTGGATGCCAACATTACATCCATATCCCCCTCTGGACACCAAGTTCGTCAAGCCCATGATTCTAGAAAGGAGAAAGACACCCGGATCCCAAGAAACTTACAAATCAATGCATGTTTTGATAGATAATTGATATCATCCACAACAGACTCAGGTTGGATTTCAACGACTGACCTAATATCACTCTTAGCAAGACACCCATTTACTTTTGAAGGCCTAAAACCTCTAGACAAATAAGAGGACTCTCCCATTCCAGATCCTTTCTCACCAAAAATTAGATTCTCATGCAAAAGTGTTGATGGATTACTTCCCACCACCATATCCTTAAAAGACAACCCCCTTTCACCAGAAGAACTCCTTGGGAGCCATGATAACTTTCAGTGAAGCTTTCAGGAAATGTATAGCACCACAGAAACAATGCCACAAAGAGAACCGGCCCCTGAAATTTGGTAGCTGAGGGGAATAGCAAAAGCGAGGATCGTTATGGAGTAGAAGGAAGGGAGAAAACCACATATACAACAAACCACACCCTAAAGTACAGCAAAAACCCACCCGCTATCAAGAGCCTCGGTAAAACAACCTTGAATAAAGAAGAGAATGCAGGAGATTGTTGCCCGCTGCACGGCTCGTGCATTGGCTGGTTTCTGCTACGGCCTCTGCGCCCGCCGCTTCCTTCGCACTGCGGGTGGTATCATCGCTGACCAATTTCTCTTCCAAAGGACGCAGGCATCCTTTTCATCCTGCTTCTACATCTCTTGTTACTAAAGGGAAATGGGACTATCCTTGTACGCCAACTTTCCTCCCAAAAGGACTTCCGGAGTTGTCGCTTACCAAACTCATCTATCGAAATATTCCTTCACGTTTCAGCCTGCACATGCTACATGGGGTGGGTATATTCTCGAACGCTATTGATTAGCTTCTTGAGGAAAGGAATCCATTAGGTTCTAGCGCAGCACAACTTCGGCTTACCTCGCAGGTGTCTCCACTTACTACCTGGTCTCTTAGAACTTTCTCAATGAAACTTATATGGATAAGCACCTGCAACCAACCAGCAATCTCAACCTACTATCAACAACAACTTAACCACAAACAATTTTCCTAGAGCATCTTTAGGCTTTGATACCAATTTGATGCAGAGCATCATACCAAACCCCTCAACACCATCATTTCTTCAAGGGTTTTCAATCCCAAACAAAATCAGGAGAAGATCAAATATATAAACATCAATTTTTCACTTAACTTTCATCAAAACTCCCACATAGCTACTTCTTTCAACAAAAATTCACATCACATTTTTTAGTGAATAAAAAGCCATTATTAATCTCTGAGGCTATCTTAAGGCCACTGAAATTATTAACATCAAAATAACATCAAACCTCATTATTGACACTTGTACAATTCATTATTCCATCTATTAACCAAGGCACTCTTCAAATCAACCTATTCACTTACCTTAGCAACTTGATTTATAAAGAAAATTAATAAAAAACCAATCCTTCTTGCTACCAATTAGTGACCAATCCTTCAAGACACAAGATTCATCACATTTTGAAAGAAATTAATTCAATACATTAGCAAATAAACAACAGATCTGCTTACTCTTCATTCAAGACGCCAAGACATATAATAGAATCACCATATCCAATTCTTCAAAACAACATATACTACCTTCAAACCTTATCTATACACAGATACATATTGTGGGATCATCAATAAGGAAAATTTAACCCACAATAATTCACTAATATTACTATCAGTACTATTTGTATCAATCAACCACCATGTTTCCATCTAGAAATCTTATTTCTCCACTACCAAAATGACAAATTCTGATCCCTTTGTTTTATCCAAGCATTGAAACAACCATAATATCATTAAAAAGGTAGGTTTCAATCAATAACCAACACCCATAACACTATTTTACCAGATTTCCATTTCCCATGAATTCAAGCCACCATTAGACAAATAGGACTCCATAACCTAAATTGGGTAAAAACACTCACTCCATATAAAAAATCCAAGATCCAAAGGCACATTTAGATACCTCTTAATTCCCACATCAACATATCAAGAATTAGTATGACTCATATTGAAGAAACTAACAAATCTCATACAATATGCTTAAGAAAGGCTACTAAAATAAGCATGTTTTACAAAGGAGTGGCCTTTTAAACTCTCCAAATCTTTGAACAACCTTAAAAAATCCAAGAAAATGTCATAAAACCCCAAATTTAACTACTTTCAAGGATTAGAAGGTGCATTTAGATAGCATATTAACAAACCCTTATTTATAGGCTAAAAACACCCAAAACAGTGAGGGTTTCATAAAGAAGAGACTTGCAAACCTCCAATACTCTATAAATCACTTGGATCATGCTTCATTATTTCTAAAAATTCTTTTGAAATATTATTCAAGTCCATGCACGTGTTATTCCTTCAATACCTTGCTTAAAACCTCCATTTTTGAATGGAAAACTAAGATTTTGGCTTTGTAACAACATCATACTCTTTATTCTTTGACCCCCCTGCAACCATACATACATTTAACAATGAAAATACATTATAAATGATCCATTCCACTGACCATCTATTCCTACATCGATGGAATGGCCACGGAATCACTTGTAGACTCTCAAAACCACTGTTGGAAGAATACAAACTGAGGCACATGAAATTGCTTCTAATTCATTTGTTTCTTAAAAAGTTAACTTCCCAACTATTTGGAATGAAAACTAACTATTTTCTTAAATTAGATCACACAAAATAATTTCTTTTAGAATTTTTAACCATCAATATAAAGATAGAAACTATGAAAGATTGCTGCAAATTCAAAAAAACATTGTTTTTATTCAAAATTTGGTTACAAGAATAGAATATTCTCCTTTTTCACACCTTACAATACCTTTCATAGTTTATTTTCCTCCTATAAAGTGACTTTCTAACTCCCATTCAGTTCAAACTACCTCTTTCATTTTTATTTTCTCGATTTTCTTGTTTTATGTTTTTTTATTTGCATAATTACATCATGAGATCTTTTGACAATATTGCATTATTTTCATTTTGTGCCACTTTTACAACCTAGTGACTTATTACATGGTCTAAATACATTAAAACTCATCATTTCATGACCTTCACTCATTATTTTGACTTGAACATTAGAAATTGGAAAAATTAGCCTTTTAAAGGCACTACATGACCTGGGTGCTCCTGCACCATACAACCAACCAACAAGAAGTTCCAAGTCCCTTGGAAACATGCTTGTACCTACACAAGAAAAATCAATATGCCTTCTTCTTTGTCCTCTTCATCTTCATTTGTCTTTGTCTTGTCTTCTTTACTTGTCTTCACTTTATCCTTGCTTTCTCTTGTCATCTTCTTTCCTTCATCTCTATCTTCATCTCTGCCTCTTGCCTTTCTCAGTCTTCATCATCAAGTTCTCAAAATATTTTCCTTCAAAATTAAATTGTCATTGGACTTAAACAAAATCACCTCTTTCTAGTCTTTGTCCTTTTGTGAGATCCTTCCAACTCAAAAGTCTAGTTAGGAAGACTCACTTATCATTTTGTCCTTGTAATTTAGTCCTTCAAACAAGTCCTTTGATATTCCAAAATTGGGACATAGATCAAGCATAGGGTGGTTAGGAAACCTTCTTCCAAATCATTTTAGACCTTTTCATTTTCATACCTTAGACATTCAAATCATTTTATTCCTCACCTTGGATATCTTTAAAATCCAAAATATTGTCATCATAGTCCTCATTTGGCATGTAGACTTTGCGTTGGTCATTTCTTTAACCAACATTTTCACATTAGTCCTCATTGTCACCTTGGAATTTGGCATCCTTTTCTTGACAATTTTATCACCTTGCATTAGTCATTTTCCTTAGGAAAAGATCATTATCACCTTGCATTGGCATCCTCTAAAAATACAAAAAAAGTAGTTTCATAACTTGTCATCTTAGTCTTCATTGTCCTTTGGCATTAGTCAATTTCTTTAGACAAAATTGTCATATTGCATCACTTATTGTCAAAAATCGAAAAAAATAGTCTTGCATTGTCATCCTTTATCCAAAAAATCCAAAAACATAGGCTAGTGTCATCCTTGCATTTAGTTGTCATTCTCATCATCCTCATTTGAGAAATTCCCTTTTATGGTTGAGACTAGGCTTCAAAGAAAGAGAGGAAAAATGGAAAAAATTAGATCATCCTATCAATTAGGATCATCTACTTTTATCAGAGCAAGTTTTCTTGCAAATGAAAATATTCCAAGTAACATTGTCCACATACAACATGATGGGTTAGTAACTTTCTTTCATAAAAATGCATACCCCATTGCAAACAAAATATGTCAGGGCATACATTATCAAGGAAAAAGATGAGGCATACACGAGCAAGGCATTCAAGAACCAATACAAATTCAAACAACATCAAGGTCTTGGCTATTCTTTAGTCAGAAAATCTAATGAAGTTAGTGGAACTTCCTTGATATTGGTGGAAACCTTGTCAAATGCAAATGTCAAAATGGAGTCTGTGAGAAATCCTTTTCATAAGATTGTTTCCAACACCCCGTCCTCCAACACCATAAACCATCATTCTCAACATCTTAAACCTTCCCTTTGGAACCAACCAAAAAAAAATCATACAAATCAAAATATCAAAATCAAATGTCACAGGCCATTGAATCAAATAAAAATTCAAGTGGACAAATGCAATTAAAATGGATCCAAAAGCAAGGTGGATCAAGCACATCAAATAAAAAATTCAATCAAAATGTGGAGCCACAAGACAAGAGGACTCCCACATATAACAAATGTCCACCTCCTACAAAATGGTCATCAAGCAAGGCACATAAAAGTGTTCATTCCAAACACCATCCCAATCAAAATTTCAGAATTCGTCATCCACCATCCCAAGTTTGGAAAATAAAAAGTGACCCATCCAAATGTCCCAACAACCTTTCCACGTCTACCATCATCTGTTATAATCCTACATCTTGTCTAAAGTCCAAACATCCC
>VDFB02149797.1:0-30466 GCA_007258455.2 Sequoia sempervirens
TCTCCTATGGCATGTAACCATTTCATCCCTAAAACCACATATGTATCTCCCATATTCACCACATAGAAATCTGCCTTAAAGTCAAAATTGTTTAGGCGCATAGGGAGGTCTGAAATCATTCTATCACACTTAAGAGTGTATCCATCAGCAACCTTCACTCTTATGCCTTCAAACTCCTCTGTTTGTATCCCACATTTATCAACCAATCTAGCATCAATAAAATTGTGCGTAGCACTTGTGTCAAGCAGTGTAATAACCTTTTGACCAGCCAAAAGCCCACGCATCTGGAAGGATCCCTCACTTTGAATTGTAGTGAGACATGCTTCTTCAAGTTTCACTTCCTCCTCATTTTCAACCTCATTTTTGGACTCATTTTCAGACTTTTTTGCCGCTGTCTCTTCTTGATCAGTTTGCTGGTCTGATTTTTCAGATTCGGAATCCTCATAGAATGCCCACATTATTCGGTTAGCCTTGCCCACATGATTTGCATCGTAGTGTCCCCTGCAATAGAAACACAACTTTTTGCACAAATCATTGAGTGTTTCTTGGTCTTATGGAGCTGCTGATTTCTTTTTTGAATCTGATTTTTTCGTCTTTTTAGAGAATGACTTGCTGTCCTTGGATGAAGAAGATGCTTTGGATGAGAACTTACTTTGTGGGGCTGCAAGCTCCATGCTTCTAGCCTTCCTCATTGCTTCTTGGAGTGATGGGGGATCAAAAGCTTTTACCTATCCTCTCAATGACTCCAGTAGGCCTTCGATAAACAAAATGACTAACCTTCTTTCGGAGATGTTGGGAACCATAACTGAAAGATTCTGAAAATCACTAATATACACCTCCAAACTTCCCACTTGCTTGAGTTGAGCAAGGTCTCTGAAATAAGTCTCTGGATCCTTCTTGTCAAAGCGCTCAATCAATCTGTCAGTGAATTCTTAGTAAGAGGTGATGAGGTTATATTGCAAAGTGAGATGCCACCAATCATGAGCTACCCCATCCAAGCGCAAAATTGCATACTTAATTGCATCCTCCTCCGCCATAGGCCGAAGAGTCAAGAAGGTGTCTAATTTGTGGACCCAAGCTCGTGCTGTCACCTTCCCGCTGCCACCAAATGTTGGAAATGTGAGTTTGCTTGTAGCATGTTTGAGGTCCCTATTTTGGTTCCTTGGTCTCATGTCTTGCCTCAATTTGTAATGCTCTCTCCTTTGACTCATGAATCAATCAAAGTTCATATGCTCCTTAACCTGTGGTGTTAGCAAGTCCCATTCATCGTGAGTTGTCATGACATTATCTGCAAATAATGCATCTTCACCTTCCTCAACATTCCCTTCTTTTGGTTCATTCCTCAAAAATGTAAGACGTGTAGGTCTATCTGTGGTATGAGTATCACGTCTCAAACTATGATGCTACTTGCTTTTGGCTTTATGTGGATTTGATATATGACTGAATGTGTGTGGTAGAGTAAATAATAAATAATATGGTGTTTGTGAGATGAAGTAAGAAAATGTTTGTTTTAATTTTGAAAAAGTTCAAATGTATTGAATATGGTTTTATTTTGAAAGTGAAGTAAAATAGAATAGTGATATTTGGATTAATGCATTATATTGTTTTGATTTACATTTTTACCTGAATACTAATCTATTAATGGGTGCCTGAGTGTACTTGAGTTGCAGGTTGTCGAAGACCAAGGGTGTGGTTAAGGTAGAGGAGGTTAGCTTCTTGGCAGGATAAAGCAAGAATGTTCTCTCGCACACACACGAGCACTTAGTATCATGTAGATGCATTTAGCATTTAATTTAGTTGACTATTTTTATTGTTTGTATTTTAAAATATTTAATTAAATTAATTCGTAGAAGAATAAAAGTGCAATGAAACAAAATGATTAATTATAATTTAATTATAGATTACATTTTTGCAAATAAAGGATAATGCTTTGTTATTGTGAATAATTTTTTTAATTGCAATTAAATGATATTTCTTATTTATTTAGGATAAATATTACTTTTGCAATTAAAAATGGTATTTCCTATATATTTACTAAGGATAAGTGCTTCGTTTGCAATTAAAATAGGATTTCTTTATTATTATTCATCAAGGATAAATATTGTGCATGGAAATAAACTTTATTATTATTAATTTCAAGATTAGGTATTTGGAAATTGGTGGAGAAATCTTTAAAAGAGGGAAAATCAATAACAGAAACACAATAGTTTGTCATAATCTTTCTTGATTGCTCTGCACAAAGATAACTGAAAAAGGATGCCGAGAAGTGGGTTTTTGAAGCACAGTAGATCAAGAACTGTGGAGAAGGGAAGAAATACAGGAGAGGAAAGAGAAACCAAAAGAAGGAAGTCTTCAGGAAGCGGTTTCCAAGTTTTTAAACCCTCTTTCCAATGTATTTTAATTTTGAATGTAAAAATTGATAAATAACTGTGGAAAGATTTACTTCTCTTTTGAAAACCTTTGAATGTTCTATCCACTGTACGTGATTCAGCCTCTTGGCTGTACAAATTTGTATTTCTTTTTCTTGTTTGTTCTACTCTTTTTATATAAAATTCTATATATATTTATATAAATATATATAACATTATATATGACTTTGTGTTTAGTTGTAAAACTAGGAATTGAGTTTCAAATACTAGATCAATTATGGAAAATTTCCCTTTTAAACTGAATACATGCTTCTAGAGTGCAATATTACTGCATATTTATATATACATATATAAATCTACAATAATATTATTATATTGTATTGGACGAATTTATGAATGGAAAATTCTATAGCGAATTATTTTGGAAAACCTCCTATTTTGTTTGAATTATATTTGATTGCATAGAGTGGGAACGGCTCTAAAGCCATTCCCCAGCCCATGCAACCCCATAAGGGGGATGGCTGCCAGTGGGGGCAGCCGCCCCTCCACAAGCCACGGCCTGTGGAGTGGGCGCTGCCCTCCACAGACAGCGCACCCCCATGCAAACCACACACTTGCTGTATAAACTTGAACCTCTTTTGTGTTTTCAATTCAGTACGATTTGCTTTTAATAAGCGAATATGAAAGTATATATAAATATATATATATATATATATATGTGTATATATAGGTACAAATATATATATATATGCATGTATGTATATATATTAAGTGTGATTATATGTTATATATAAATGTATTGAGATGTATATTCAAATGAGTATATGTATATATTGTTGTTTGCCAATCATGCTGGTGCTGGAAAATTTAATGATAAATTGCATGTATATATATATGTGTGTGTGTGTGTGTGTGTGTGTGTATTTATATGGATCATTCTGTCAGTTAGATGACTGTAGCATTTTAAAGAAAATATTTACATGGCTGTAGTTGTGTTTATTATTTCGCTATGAATGTGATTTCTTGAAAGTGTCTATAAATATATATATACACATATTTAATTAAATATATATATCATTCCATTTAAAAATCACAGATTGTAAGTTACTTCAACTATAAATGTAAATATCTGTATATATATATATATATGTATGTATAGAAAGGAATAGAAATACAACAAATACAATAAGTGTGAGAGCAAGATTTAAAACTCGAAGAGAATAGATGTTGAAATCTGACTTGCAATAATAAATATTTTTGTTTAAATGGGAATATTTCTGTAATAGCTTGATTAATTTCTGAATTGGACTAAAAATCATTTAAATTGGAAATTGGATACTTTGTAAGCAAGTAGAAAAGAGCACATGTGCATTTACTTGCTTTTATTCATTGTTGTGAAGAAGAATGACATAAATGAGTCCATGGTGAAATGTAAACTTGATGTGGAAATTACCTTCTTGAATCAAATAGCAAACTTGGAAATATAAGGTGTTTTTTTCTGAAAGAATGCTTGAATGTGTAAATGATTGAACTTTGAAGCAACTTATGTGAAACTATGCAATATTTATTTACTTTCTTTATGAGAAACTTCCGAGACAAGATAATGAATGTGGGCACACAGAGACGGTAGTTTAGCCTTTTCATAAACTACCATTTATGTTTTAATGCTTGGCCAAGCTAATGAACCATTGAAATAGATAGATAAAAAGCCTAGAATTTTTATGTTATATATGTCTCTACCACATCCTGCATGCAAGAAATATGTTGTTCTAGTATAGGAATGCATATAGGCATCAGGCATGCATTGAGAGTTCCCTCCTGCTTTATTGTTCCAGGCTGCTAGGCTCCTCGTGCAAGGCAGGGGATTTCTTTGAGTAAGGAAGAAACCCAGGGAAGTCATGTACTTCATGGTTGGGCGAAAAAGGTGCCTTAACCTCACTTTTGGCCTCAACTTGCAAGAAGACCGGTGGTGTCAAGGCGGTTGAGGATCAGAGAATCTTTATGCTATGGATGTACTCTTTGCATTACTTTGTATGGCTTACATAGCCCATTTGTTAAATTTAACTTTACTTCAGAAATGTATTGATGTAACATTGAAATAGATGTATTGTATACCATCTTGATATATGTAATGACATTCATTAATGGCCTTGCTTTTGAGCATTTATGGACAATTAATCAGGGTTACCCCAAGTTTCCGAGACGGGGACGGTAGGGGGTGGCGGGACGAGTCCCCAAGTTTCCAATTTTTGAGGCCAAATTTAGGGACGGTAGGGGACGGCTATATAAAATATAGAAAAATTTAAAATATATAGGGAAACATTAAATATTCATATGAAAACAAGGATAAAGCATGCATATATACATTACAGAAACTTAGCTTATAACATTTTTGTTAAGAATTCATTGCCAATATAGCTTTTTTTTCAATTACAATATGAAAATCAAAATAAAAAGAACATGGTACACTGCTGCCGTCCCCCTGGCCGTTTCCGGGATGGGGACGGGGGGGTTTAGACCCGGGGACGCGTCCTCGGGTAACACTACAATTAATGTTATATACACGTTTCACTTTTTCCTTACTTGGAATGTGTATTGTTCTTGGAAATACTTTGTTTAGTTTGTGAGTTTTTCGAGCTTTACATTTTGGTATCGAAGCGTCTAGGTTAATCTCTAGGACCTATGCCTAATTACGCTTAATGTTATGTTTTCCAAAGTAATTCTGATGGATTTTAGAACTTATCAACGTGGAGGCAGATACCATGGTGATACAAATGACAGGTTGGATCAGATCTTAGCCTTGTTGAGTCAACAGGAGCTCAAGATTGATAGCCTAGAACAAGATAGGCGAGCAAGCCAACAAGAGCTGAATTCAGGTGGAAATGAAGGAAATACAAATACAGCACAGCCTGAGACCAAAGGAAACCTAAGTAAGGTGGTTGAAGAGTTGGGAAAGGACCTCAAGAAGGTCACCCTGCAAAAATTTGATGGAAAAACATTTGGGGACGAGGCAGAAGCATGGGTGATTGAGATGGAGAAGTATTTTTCCCTGCGAAATTTGTTCAATGAGACTAAGGCTGAATGGGGATCATATCAACTCACTGGTGAAGCTACCACTTGGTGGGAGAACGAAAAGGCAGAAAAACAATTCTTCCATGGCAAGGTGACTTGGGAACAATTTCTGCAGTTGTTCAGGAAAGGTGGCTACCACAGTCATATTTTAACAAAAAGATGACTGAATTCCAGACTCTCACTCAAGGGGGAATGACAATAATTCATTATTGGGAGAGATTTTCCCACTTGCTCAAATATGTACCCTAGTACCAGCTTGATGAGAGATTTCGGGTTGGCAAATTCATTTTGGGGTTTAGGCCTCAAATTGGAGCTGAAGTAAACATCCATAATCCTTCCACCATGGATGAGGCTTTTGAGAAAGCAACCAAGCAGGAACATCTTCATCGCTCATAGGAGCACATTAATATCAAGTTCTTTCATGTATTTGGCATACTTTGCATTGACATATCAGATTGTACGAGTCGCTGCCTTATGGTAGCTGTAGGTGCATATTTTATATCAGATTTGTATTAGCATTTGTTCATGTTGTAAGCCAAGAGTCTTGGCACTTGCATTCTATTTGTAATCAGTCCATCATATATTGAATAAAGGAGGAATAAGGTTGCATATCAATTGTTTGACAATATGTCAATGGTCATGATTATAGATTTCAGTCATTAGTTGCATGACAAGTGTTTGTGATAATGTCTAGAAGTTTCTTTCATGCTGCTACAGCCATATACATTCATTGAAAAACTGCATTTAGTTATAGCATTGCATTCTATTCATTTCCAGCAATTAGATTACCTCTTTCACATCATTTCCAAGCATTATTGCATCTTACAAACCAATCAAAACTAACTGAAAACACAAAACAGCAAGCCCACATTTTGCAAGACAATTGTTTGACAATATTCCTCAAGGCTCAAATTCAGAGAATAATCATTAGAAGTGCAGAAATACAGTTGGGGAGAACATAGGGTTCTTACATAATCTCTCTTTCGATCTACACCTCGGAAAGAGCACTGCGCCTCCTTGGGAATCCTGAGACTTAGCCTACCATTTGAAGATTACTTGTGTGGATTCTATTTCGGTATAAATCTAGAGTTCAGAGCCTTCGGATGCATTCTAAGAGACAATTCGTCTAAAGTGATCGAACCATTCCATTCCCACTCTTGTACCCTCTTGCTCTATTTATCTAGAGGATATAGGATAGATTAAGAGTTAGCCTAGTTGTAGTTAAGATCTGCAGAAACCAGAGAAAACCTTAGCTGTAATGCATTGTGCTTTATGCACCCTTGTGCCCTACCGCTAAGTAAAAAGATAGGAACATTAATTTACTTTACTTTTTATGCAAACATCAGCAAAAAGAGGGAGCTTCCCCTCCTAATTTGAAGAGCCGTTACTACACACTGTGCATAGCTGTCCATTTCCAATAAGCACTCCAGAGGTGCTAATTGAAACGCCAACAGACAACTAAGAAAGGAATTTTCCGTATGATGGTTAATGGCCATACAATGTGCATGCTTGGTTTGGCTTTGAAAATGTTGTAGGTGTTGTCTGTATGATCGTCAACCTGCTTCCATACATTGTATCCCTCTTGGCCATATGATTGGTTTTAGTTTCCACCTCACTACAAGTCGTATGGTGGTGGGAATATTCTGCTTGTAGCTTCTTTGTTTTCTCCATACTACCCAAGACCAAGTGTATTGTATGGGGTGTAATCGTACAATTCCAAGTCGTTTTTTGTTTGAGGTTTGTTGTACCTTTTTCTTTCCTAATTCCTATCGTATGACCTTAATTCTCCATCGCACTATTCCAACCCTCCATCGTATAGTCGAAATTTTTCTATGTTGTGCAATTTGACTATTTTTGTGTCATATGGTCTAGCCTTTTCTATGTACGATCTGACTATTTTTGTGTCCTACGACTTGTTTGTCTTGTCTCTTCATTTTCGTACAATGTAAATAGAAGATCGTACTTTGTTCTCCCGTCATACAATATTTAACCTTCTTTGACTATACGTTGTGCTTGTTTTATCCTTGCTTCTTCGTACAGTGTGTAGGATGAGGGGTCGTACAGTGGGTCATACATTGTGAATGTTTTCTTTTGGTTGTACGACTTGTCCTCCTTGTCTATGTTGTTGCCGTACCTCCTTTTCTAGAGACCTTATGCTATAAATTCTTTATGCTCTATGAGACCGTACACTATTATAAATTCTTTGTCGTCTAAATTTTTCTTCACCAAGCCGTACAAGGAATAATTGTCATACTATGTGAACTTCTTTCTGTCACCGTATGGTCTTCTTCCAACTGCCGTACGATTTCCTTTGACTGTTTTGGTCGTACGATGCCTTGTCTTTCTGTCGTGCATACTGTACCTACTGAGTGTACAACTACAACCAACCTTTGGTCCTTCCACAGGTCGTACAATGTCTTCCTAGTTTGATCATATGTTAAGGGTAAATTTGCTTGGTCGCTCATTATGTTGTACGTTGTAGACACTGGCACCTTGACGTCATACATTCTATTCTCTCCCACAACGTACCATGCAAATCCATACTAAAAAATATTTTCTTCACCACCATACAAGTACAATGCTTGTCCAAGTTGTACGTTGTACTTTGTTTTTCCCTTTGCAAGTTGTACGATGTGTTCTCTCTGTCGTACGATGTCCCTCCATCCTCCGTTGCAACTTTTGTCTTTTTCCAACCATGGACTACCTCCCATGCACATAAACTATCCAACTTTCCAAAATCATTTTTCATCGGTTGCTTTTCACTGAGAGTCATAACTTCGAGAAAATTACAAGTCGATGAAAATATCTCATAGTCCTCCATTTGCCAATGAAATAGGCCATGAAGAGAATTTGTTTCATCCTCTAAACATGACTGTAACTCCAAAATTTCTTCATCATTTGGTTCCTTCAAACCTTGACTCTCTGTCCATTCTTCTCCAAAGTCTAAATCTGACGAATTCGAGGAGGCCGCTTCCTCACTAACTACTTGGATTGTCAAATCAATTATATACTTCTAACCCTTATTCTCAATGGAGACTATATTCTTTTTCCAGTTGTGATTGGCTTTGGTTGCTACCAGCCAACCTCATCCTAATAATGTGTCGTACGCTTTCTTTCTCAATGAAATGACCACAAAGTTCAACAAAAATATTTGAGTTCCAATAATTACCCTTTGTCCCATTAAAAATCCAAGTACCTTAATACCTTGTTGATATACACCCACCAATCGAAAATTTGGCAGCCAAATGGTCAGCTTGTGAAGACTTTTCCAAGTGTCTTCTGAAAGTACATTCATGCCCAACCCGCCATCAATAATTGTATTGGTGAGATTCCTTCCAAGAATCTCCATATTCACCACCGTTGTTTTCTTTGTCGTGTTAACTGTCAATAACATTGGATCAATCACTTGGTCGCCCGAGCGCAGAGGTTCGATTATTGGTTCTTCATTCTCGCTAGATTCTAATTGGGTCGTAGCATGCACCATCTCATTCTCTCTCGATACCAGAGCATTATGAAGTTCAAGAATACTCTGTAATAAATCCACTACTTTAAATAGTACAGTAGCTTAAAGTACTTGTCGTGCAATATTTTTCGCAAATTGTAGTTGGTTTGTTACCGTACTTGCATTTGCATTTGATTGGCATCACTCATTGTCCATAGAATTCTTCACTTCAGCCCTTGCTTCACAAAGCCTTTCTTTTTCTGTGTGTAGATCCGAATACATAGCCTTCTTTGCTTGGGCATGAGTAATGGCCAATGCTTCATTATGCTTTACATCAATCATATTGACACTAGCCTTTTGCTTTGGACATCCAATGTCTTTGTGGTTTCCAGGTCCACACCATTTGCACAGTAATTGCACTTTATCTTGTTTGTTCTAGTAGTCTCTCGCAAAGTGTCCCCATTCACTACATTCTCGGCATTGTATGATAGGGCATCTTTTGGGGTCATATTGTATTTGGCTTCATCCTCTTTGATTTCGATAATCGCCTAAAGATGCATTTTGTGGAGTGAACTCCTCTCCCTACGTAAAGAGTACTTGTGTACTCATCTTCAAATTGTATGGGAACTCCTTTATTGAATTACCCATAACTTGGCGAATCTCACAAAACATCTTTTTAGGACAATTACCATTTGTGTACCCCTCAATTTTGCACTCAATACACCACAATTCGTTAGTTTCTTTGTTGGTTTCTTTCTCCACCTTCAATTCTTTCATCATTCAAAGCATGTCCCTCTGAAGTGCTTGTACCATTGTCGATTCATCATCGCTTCTATCACCTGAACTTCCATCTTCCTCTGTTTTTATTTTATTGTGCAAGCACATTTTATCTTCACTTTCTATGTCCATTTCCCAATTATAGGCTTCAGCATACAATGACGGAGGCAGTACTTTCATTTTCTTCCTCAATGAAGGAATCAATACTTCGATGAACCATCTTTTCTTCAGTCCATCAACTGGCTAGATTTCTAATTTCACTAGTAACTCCTTCAACCTACGATTATAGGCTCTTATGTTTTCATGTTTTCCCTGCTTCGTGTTGTATATCTCTGCTATGATTTCGTTGCCGTCTCTCAGAAGTTTGAATTCTTCTTGAAATGCTCTTTTTAATGCATCCCATGTGGCTTTGTGTGCTACGTCTAATTTTTTATACCAATTGATTGCTATGCCTTTGAGAGTCATTGGAAATGCTCTCAGCCAATATGCTCTGTCGTCCTAACTGTTCGCTACCCAGATTGTTTCACAAGTTTTACAATGTCATACAAGGTCCTCCAACCCGTTTCCAGTGAACTTCGAGAGTTTTTGCCGCTCCACATTCGGACTTGCTGGAGGAGTCACCATCTTACCTCTCCAATGCACCTTTTGTGATGATAACTTGTTTGGAGAGTTTTGATTTGTATGTTTTGATGCATTCCTTGCACTTTCGAACACGTCGCAATCCTCTACTCGTCCCTCTTCAACATTTGTCACCCTCGGGCTGCCTTCGAGGTTCCTTCAGTGCTCCCTTTGTCCTGGTGTTTCCGGCTTCAATCTTCCAATGTCAAGTTCTTCTATCAATGTCCAGTGCTCAATCTAGCATATGGCCTCTGTCAAACCATCAATAGGTTCTCCCTTTCCTTCCCCTTTAGCCGACTTTGATGGTACACATAGTTCTCTGTTGGCAAGGTTGGTCATTTCTTCCTCACCTTCCCTTTTGCTCGACGACAACCCTTCTTCGCCACTTGGCGATGCTTCTTTATCTATCGTCAGCAATGCTTCTTCATTTTTCGAAGATGGTCTGTACGATTCTCTGGCAGTGTTCTCTTCTTCACTTTCCTCTTCGTCCAATGTTGATGGTACGGACGGTTCTCTGTTTTGGTCGACGAGATCGGTGTTTGTTTTGTTGGGAAGTGGTAGATGTTGGGCTATCTCTACCCACTCTCCCTTCGTACGTTCTATTGTCCTGACGGTTCTCTTTCTCTCCCGACTACAACTTCTACTTACACTTCGGCTTTTGCTCTCGAGTGGACTCGGGCTTTCCCTAAAAACCCTTTGGCTTCTTCAACTTTACCTCTCAGTTGTCTCCTTCATTCTCTCTATTCGATGATCCTTAAAGATCGTCTAATCTCTTGATCTTGACCACGATGTGGTCTCTTCCCACCTTTATTGGGGTCTAAGGGCATGAATTTCTCAAATCTGACCCGATTTCTTTAAGGCAACGGCCCCAAATGTTTGTTGCTCTATCTGATAATTTAAATACATGAATTAGTAACAAAGATGACAATACATACGTATAATATATATCTTTATTCGCTCATAAAATGATTACAGAAGAAGACCAGAGATGGTTAGCTAAGGATCAAAGTCGATCCGACTAGATCATACTATTCTCCTTGACGATACACAATGTATTTAAAGAACTCAACGGTTGCCAAGAAGGACACTACCGTCAACCAACCAATGCTTATAACTATCCAAAGCCGACAAACAATTAATACATAGTCGGATAACCAATATTACCGAAGCATAATAATAGACATTGTACACCGACTACACATGCAAAGTGGAAACAAGGTAAACTATTTGCAATGTCTTCTTCACTCAAACCATGGCTATGATGCAAACATGCATAGGCTATTTCACAAGTAACAACATTACATACCAGAAGAAATGGATCCCTGCCAAGGCCAGGTCCAACAACTATGCAATCAAATCGTTCAATCCATTTGCTGACATCCGCAAGAACTTTGTTGCGAACAGATTCTTTCTCATCAACTCTACATACAATTAGCTATACATCAGTTTAGGCAACTACTTGTGTATATATATACTGCTGTTCTCTCACAGGCAAGCATCTTGATGTCAAATTCAAATACTTTCCAAGATTATTTAACAAAAGAAAAAATAGCATTGATTTTAGTTTTTCAAACACCAACATATCTTTATTATAAAGCACTAATGAAATTGTATCTAGCATGGCAAATAATAGCTTGGACATGAAAGTAGCTCAATAAACAATTTATAAATGCCATGCAAGTATCAGAACCTATAGAATTAATTAGAAGAAAAGGACCATTTAATATGGGCATCAAATGAAAGGAAGATATCAGCAAGAACGCACTTGATGCTATAAGATTCTTCTAGAACAGGATGCACAATCAACTCAGGGCTGTAGCTCTTAATAACTATTGCTGCCTCTCGAGTACAAAAAACATGAGACAAATCTGCACCCTGCATCATCATAAAAGGCTAATTAATCATGAAAACCATTTTAATCACAACAAAATAATAAGAAATGAACATATTTTGATCCTCGGTGCATTTTAGATAGGAAAGCACTTTAAAACATTAAGAAGGGCAGTAACCAGAGATACTTAACTATCTTCAAGGCTGAAAACGCTGCAAAATAAGGAGCCCCAGTATACTCACGGCAGCCACCAACTACAGCTATCTTGCCTGTGAGTGTAAATCATAGAAAGCTTGATGAGAATATAATGTCGTGTGTTACACATGATAACAATATCAGTCAGGCCATTTGGATATTAATAATGTCAGTCTGTTTCATGGTATATTACAGACAGGAAATTCAATTCCAATGAAATAGAAGAAAGTATTTCAACATTCTTACAACAAACTTTGGAAAAGGGGTGGCATGAAAAGTAAGGAAAGCATTTAAAAGCATATCTAAACACTATATTACGGGGCCACCACTTTTCAGAAAATAGGTATAGAGATGCTTGGAGACACCAAATGGTAATACACACATACAGAGAGATGTAGATAGATAGGTAGATATAAACTATAATTTTTCTATTTTTTTTGTAAAATGCATCATGTTTTGAGTGCTTAAATAATTAAAAACATTAAAAGTGAAATGAAATAATAAGGTTTACAATCTTGGCTGCACTTGTGCAGATCCCATTCATGGCTTTGTTTTTTGCTTTTCTATCTTCTGGTTTTTTATTCTAATTTTGGCGTTTCTGGGCAAGAGATGGGAACTTCCCAGGGGATTCCTGTAGGAGATGTGAGAGGCTCAAAATGAAGTATCGGTGGCCTGGGAGATGTCTTTGTCCACATCTCACATCTTTGATATTTGTCCCAAGGTAAGTTAATGAAACAGATTTGGGTTCAAGTTCAGGTGTTTGCTATTTATTTGGATCCTAAGTAGGTAAGACTGGGTACATCCATACAAAAACTAAAAAATTATAAACAAAATTAACCATTATATTGATGCTATATGCATGAAATAAACCCTGTTACATCCCCTCTATCTTGAACATGATTATGGCAATGAAATTATGGTCGTTATGTTAGTTGTGATTAACTGCTTTTCATGAGAATGTGAAATTGGGGAAAGAACTTTTAAATTATATGTTGTAACTACAAATGTGAATGATTTTCTTATATATGTGAAAATGAATGTGATGATGAGTTTGTATTTAATATATATATATATGTCGAGAACGGTCTAACCCTATTCCTTTGTCAAGTGGTTGCAGGATCGTCAACACCCGAGGGAAAAGGAAATACCATCAAGGAGAGGTTGTAGTTAATAAATGATCAAATTTATCATCAAGCCTTGAGTCGGTGTAAGACAGTTATATCGAAGTCATAACCTTGGCTATAAATCATTTAATTTAATTATAAGAAAAATAAGTCAATTAAGAAATACATATCACCGATCTCCTCTTAAACGCATATTATAATGTAAAATGAAATTGAATAATTATTTAAAACAATGTAATATCTTTTTAAAGTCGAGAGTTTGTGAGGAGGCAAGATCCGTTATGTTGTGAAGGTAACCTCCGCCACCCTGGCCTCTCTCTTCTTGATCGAAACGTTCAAGAGAAGGCATGTGGACTCTTTTGGGATGGTATTGTTTTTGTCTTGGCTCTATTCATTCAACACTCTCCTCTTTCGCAGCTTGCTTCCTTGTCATTTTGGTATTCGCATTTGCATACTTCTTGATCGGCATTCTTTGTCAGCTTGGGCAATTAACTTGTCTTGCTTCATTCTCGAAATTACCTCTATCGCAGCTCAAGTCTTGCTTCATTATTGAAATTACCTCCATCACAGCTCAAAATCCTCTCATTCTACTTGCTTGGAATCTTTATCCAGTACCCACATTCGTTGGTTTTGCTCTTCATTTCCACTCTCTTTCTCTCCTCCTTTCTTGTCGGCGACCATATCAGGTGGCTTTCTTGGTTATCTTACTGTCGAGCTTAACGTGGGAGAGCCTGGTTATTTTATTCGAGTCTTTAGTTTCTGGTGGTGTTCTCTTGACCTTGAGTAAGCCGTCTCAAATTTTTCTCTAGTCAAAAGGACTTCAGTGGCATCATAGTTTTTGTCCAGATCATTTGAAGAGAAGATTTTGGAGCTCCTTCGAGCTACAGACCTTCATATTCAGGTATGTAAAAGAGTTTTTATTTTGTTAAAATTTTGCATCGAAAGAACCTATAATCGTTCTAAAAACCCTTATGTATAGAAAGGAAATTTCATTGAACTTCCTCGTCTTTTTGAAAGCATACTGGAATTGGATTTTTTACTATCTTTCTGAAACTTGTCCGAAAGAAGACTTTTCTTATTGAGAACCTGAACAGTTTATTAAATCTTGCATTCGAAATTTCTCTACTATTATTATTTCCGAATCTGAACTATTAGTTCGAGCTATCATCAATCACTCTGTGACCTTTTTAGTCTTGACTAAGCCGAAGACTACTCTTCTTTATTCTTTTAATTTTTGAGTTGGAATAGTGTATTTCCTTTTTCCACTCTGAGTCCAATATATGAAGTTTAAATGTTAAGATTTGAAAGATCTTTTTTATCAAATATGTCTCTCTATATATGCTTAAAGAAAATAACATATCCTTAAAGTAAGAGGAATGATAAAGAACTAAGTCATTGTAATATAAACCTAGAGTCAAGTATTATCATGTCGAGCAAGGGTGAGAGTGCTGATAGCACGAGATACGTGTTCTTTATTGATAAAATCCTTGGCCAAGGTTATGATGCTTAGATTAAGCATTTGTCAACTATTAAGGACCAGATATACCCCTAGTCAGAGTGATCTTTCTAGTTAGGAGTTACCTATAGTGAAGGATCGACCAAGTAGTATAGGTTCTTGACACCAAGCTCAGATGGCATGATGATATTATGTGATCCTTTGTTGATTTCCCTCGTGAAGGGTCGAGTTTCTTCAATTGAAGAAACACGAGAGACCAGTAGGTCTTTGGTTAGGCGGAAAAGCCCTTGATGATATTTCTTTTTCCCTTGATGATAAAGTCTTGCTCAAGCATTCCAGCAGGAAGCCTTCAGACTGTACTTTCTTGTAACTCTTTTTCTCTCTTAATTTCAGTTATAAATACTTTAGCATGTTATTTCATAGCTGTAATTAATGCTCTTTCATTTTGAAAGCAACGAAAAGTTAGTTATTGTTCTACTGTGATTTCGGTTATATGTATTCAGTTAATTGTTTTCTTTTCAGCTGAAATTGAAAACTAAAAGTTAGTTGATGAATTGATTATGATGTAATTCTTCAATTTGTTTATCTTTTCCGTTCGATATTGCAAAGGAAACCCTAGCATGAAAACTAGTTAGTTACATTTCAGCTGAAACTGGTAGTTAGCTTCAATTTTTAAACTATAGATCAGTTAGAGAGTTACAAACCCAAAAAGAAAACTAAAATTAAAAATGCTATTGATAATTGATAATCCAATATACTAAATGAATCATGACATTATATGTCGCATAGCTGTATATTATCTATTCAAATAATTTCAAAAGGAAGAAAATATTCTATCATCATCACCGTTAGCATCCAAATCAGTAATTGGTTCATTAGAACCAGATGCAATAGGCCTAGCAGCGGTCTAATTGTTTTTAAATAAATTATGTTCATATATTTTTCAATCTTTGCTTTTTGCTTTCGTTTTTTTTATTATCATTTTTGTATTTGGACCAATGTTGTTTCTAATTATATTTTAATTACAATAGTAATACCCAGAATCATAGCAGAACCCAGGGTATACACAAACCAGTACCAAGAACAATGGTATGGATACAAAGAACTCTATGGCAGTAATTGGTAACATAAGGTCACGCCCAAGTACCCAGAGACATGTCTCCTGGTTTCCCTGCTTTAAAATCAAACTTTTTATAACATTGGTATGGACCATAAGACTGCAAAATGGGATAAATTAACATTTGTCAACCCTTTTCCAATAGTGTCATGCTTTTCTAGGAAAGGCTACAGCTATAACAGAGCAATCCAATTGAATCGATAAACAGACTTCTTTCTATTGCAGTAGGGCATCAATTATTGTTTTTCAACTTTCTTTCACCAACAGATGCTATGCTTTTCTGGGGAAGACTACAATAATAAATAGGCAATCCAATTGAATTGATTAAAATACTTCTTTCCATTGCAGTAGGCGATAATGAATAGATACTTCAATTTCAATAAATATACATCAATAAAAATCATCACCTGCCTGACCCTTATGACGACCAATATCAAGCAGTGGAGTTATTGATTTGACTAATTCAGAGGCATCAGCATGTGAAAGATTTTCCATGAAAGCTTTTGACTCAGATGCTTTTCCCCTAATAGTTCCTTTGGTCCTTTGTTGGCAAGTTATTACAAGCTTTTGCCTCCTATATAAGGTTTGTGAGTAGGTTATATAATGAAGAGACTGGAAAAGTGTGTAATGAACACTTATAGCATGATTGATAATAATGGTAGAACTCTGCTTTTGCTTTTTATCAAACCTGCAGACAGCTATCAGAAAACAAGTTAAATGAATGATTATTTTTACAGAATATAGCATTTTAAGAAAGAGGCTGAAAAATGAGTTTTCTAGAATTTGCATATGAACAATATGCAAGTATGGTAAGTTCAGTGATGCACTACAGAGTTTCTCAAACATCTAAAAGTATAAATGACAATCTAATGAGAAAATATTGACTAAACTTTGAAAATAAATATTTTATGAATGAAAATTTTGAAAATGAATGATAAGCATATCATCTATTGAATAACACAGGGCAACAAGCATTGATGATACTCCTCAAAAAATGATGCTATATAAACCAGATTAGCCACATAATAAATTCTCCCCACCCTTCGAAAAAATATTTTCAATTGTAAGTCTATTGAATATTCATCTATTAAAGAAGCTTTGTTTTGGCAAAGAGAAGCTGAATATTTTCAGCTGTAACCTCGTATGGAGGAGCTAATTATTTTGTTACATTTATTGATGATTGCACTTGAAAGATATGGGTTTACATGCTCAATAGGAAATCAGAAGTTTTTACCAAACTCAAGATTTTTAAAGCTATTATTGAAAACCAAACGGGGAACAAGATTAAATGTTTGAAAACAGATAATGGGGGCGAATTTTGTTCCTCGAAGTTGATGGCTTTTGTGCAGAGAATGGCATTCTGCATGTTAAAGTTGTACCATTCACGCCTCAAGAGAATAGTGCAATTGAGAGGTTGAACCGCACAATTCTACAGAGGGCTTGGAGCATGCTCTCTAATGCAAGTTTGGGCAAAGAGTTTTGGGCGGAAGCAGTTAACACACCAGTGTATTTGATTAATCGCAGCCCCTTTTCTAGATTGGATTTCGATACTCTTGAGAAGAGATGGATTGGAAGGCGAATTTTGTATAATCATCTGAGGGTGTTTGGTTGTGAAGCTTTCGTTCATATCCCGAAAGAGAAACAAACGAAGTTAGATTTCAAATCTGAGCGATGTATTTTTGTCGGGTATGGAGAAGATCAGTATGGCTTCAGATTGTGGAATCCAGTCATGAATAAACTAGTTCGCAGTCGGGATGTGGCCTTCAATGAAAAGGTGTTTCTAGGTTTGAACACATAGAGGGGTTCAACGAATGAATTTGTATCTGTCAATTTTATCAAGAGTGGTAGAAATTCACAATTTTCACATCCAAAAAAGGTTTCAATTCAGCCTTCACAACACACCAATAACACTCAAATTGGAGGAAACTATGGCGCCCCTACTTTTGTTTGTGATTCGCAACCAATAGTCAATTCAAACTTGCAATAAGAAATTATACCTGCACGCGCAAATCTTAATGTTCCCTCTTCATTACATGAGGCTCCCTTACAATTGCATGAGGATCATGTATTCTTTGAATTGCCAACACACCAATCTCACATTTTTGCGCAGTCTGCTTCATACAGTTCGTCCCCTGTTTCTTGTATGCAGCCTGCACACGAGTCAAACATTACAAATTTAATTTCATTGCACGAGGCTACTTCTTTAGACCCACATCCTGCTTCTCCTAATCTTCATGTGCCAAATTCTTCATTGCAAACTTATTCCCCTCACTTGCCTGTGATGGAATCACATGTTTCAGACTTTAATATGTTTGCCATGTGATTAAGAAATGGCCCTCTTCATCCTTTGCGACCTACACTTTTTCCATCTGCTCGCGGTTCCATCTCCACGCAATGCTCATGCTCTGCTTCATCTACTAATTGTGAGTTGGATGGTGGGCCGCAGGCTATGTCTCCATCCAACTCCACGCAACAGTTGTTTACTCCCACGCAATCCTCAAAAACTTTTGCCCCTGCTCATCATGTGTGGCCTCCTTGCAACAATGAAATAGCGCAAGATATGGCACAAGATATGTGTGTTAATCTACAGCCCCGCAATTCCAATATGGCACAGGGAACTTCATTGAATCAGCTGCCTCTGAATAATCAGTCAAAGCAACAAATGAACAATCAAACACAGAATTCATCCACCCTTGTCTCTGCCCACAATGAAGTTGTTGATTATGATGTTTTCACTCAGAATTCCATGCCAGTTTCAAATGCATTACAGAGGCAAAATGTTGAAGATAACTTGCAAGAACAGGGTAATGTGCAAGAAGTAGTTCCTCAAGTGCGGAGGTCTACTCGAGAGCGTCGACCTCTGACAAAGTTTGACGA
This sequence comes from Sequoia sempervirens, assembly GCA_007258455.2. Lineage (NCBI taxonomy): Eukaryota > Viridiplantae > Streptophyta > Pinopsida > Cupressales > Cupressaceae > Sequoia > Sequoia sempervirens. The sequence continues at coordinate 18,879 of VDFB02149797.1, forward strand.
GTATCAATTATTGATTTTTGATCAATTAGAGCCTGCAACCTTCAAAGATGCTTGCAAAGATGTTAATCGGGAGAAATGGTTGGATGCAATGCAAGAGGAAATGGATTCATTGATGGCCAATCATGCCTGGGATTTGGTGAAGCTTCCACCCAATTGAAGAGCATTGAAGAATCAATGGATGTACAAATTGAAAGAGGAATCTAAGAAGGCAGGAAATAGTATCGAGCAAGATTGGTTGTCAAGGGGTATGATTAGCAAAAAGGGATTGATTTCAATGAGATTTTCTCATCAATTGTGAAAATGACTACCATCAGAGCGGTTTTGGGTCTCGCAGAGGTGTATGATCTTGAGCAAGAACAACTTGATGTGAAGACTGCGTTTCTACATGGTGATATAGAAGAGGAGTTGTATATGCATCAGCTTGAAGGCTTTGAGCAACAAGGTAAAGAAAATTTGTATTGCAGGTTGAGGAGGAGTTTGTATGGGCTAAAGCAAGCCCCACGGTAGTGGTACCATAAGTTTGATTCTTTCATGGCTGAGCAACACTTTACACATTGCGAATCTGATCCATGTGTATATTATAAGGTATTGAATAATGGTGAATTTGTTTTATTTCTGCTCTATGTTGATAATATGCTTGTAACTGGTACTAGTATGAGAGTTGTTCGTGATTTGAAACAACATTTAGCTCAAAAGTTTGCAATGAAAGACTTAGGGGCAGCAAAGAGGATACTTGGTATGACCATAATCTGAGACAGACATAAGAGGGAAATCAGATTGTCACAAGAAAAATACATTGACAAAGTTCTAGACAAATTTAACATGAACGGTGCTAAGCGTGTGAGCACTCCACTACTTTCGTTTGTCATCCGAAATGTGCCCCAAAACACCTCGGGATTAGGAAAACATGAAGGGTATTCCCTATTCATCAACAGTTGGGAGTCTTATGTATGCGATGGTGTGCACTCGTCCGGACATTGCCCATGCAGTGGATGCAGTGAGCAGATTTATGAGCAATTTGGGCAAGACTCATTCGAAAGCAGTGAAGTGGATACTAAGGTATTTAAAAGGCACTTCAAATTATGTTTTGTGTTTTGGAGGTAGAGATGCACAGCTGTGAGGTTATGTTGACTCAAATATGGCCAAAGACTTGGACAAACAAAGGTCTACAACAGGTTACGTGTTAACATTTGCCGGGGCAGTGACTAGTTGGGTTTCACGGTTGCAACAGGTGGTTGCACTCTTCACTACTGAGGCTGAATATATTGCATTCATTTAAGGTGCAAAGGAGATGATTTGGTTGCAGCAACTGTTGGGTGAGTTGGGTTTCAAACAAAATGTTTTCACTCTCTTTTGTGATAGCAACAGCGCCATTCACTTGGCAAAGAACTCAGCCTTTCATAATCGGACCTAGCATATTGAGTTGCGTTATCACTTCATCTGGAATGTACTTGAAGAAGGTAAGCTGAAAGTGGAGAAAATTGACACAAAGTTGAATCCAACAGATGCATTGACGAAGATAGTACCAAGGAAGAAGTTCGAGTTTTGTAGAACTTCTCTTGGCATTGTCAAAATGTGACAATAGGGGTGAAGCGGGGGAATATCTCTGGGTTTGCAGCAGACGTTGGACTTCAAGTGGGAGATTGTTGGGTGTTGAAGCCCAACGGTCAGCCTTGTTTTTCCCTCCAAGTGAAGTGTCTATTCACTTTCCTATTTGAAGGCTTATCCTTTGTGATGTAATTGATTATTGTTCATTGCTGATTACATATAGATGCTTCTGTAAATGTATTTGAACAACTGAGATATTAATGAGAATTCCCCTGCTTAAAAGTGGATGTAGCCAAATTGGTGAACCACTATAAATCCGTGTCTCGTGTTTGTGTATTGTCTAATTTTCTGAGTTTAATTTTCTGCAATCTTTTTCATTTTATCTGCGATAAATTGATCAACAAATATAGCTTATAAACGAAACCAATGTTAGCATTTATGGTTTTGCAATTTTCCAAGTCACAGCGATTTTTTGTCAAAGTTTTTTTTCTCAGTCCAAGCCCAAGCCTGAAATGCAGCTGCCGAGTTAAAGCCTGGTTCGAGTCTCGATAACACGGTTAGCATGGCATGCTAGATATAAAGAGACCCGAAGGACCGGTATAACTACAAAATTAGCAAATCGTCCATGTTCAAAAGATCAAAGGTTAACCAAAGAGACTATAATTCTACTTCACCCAAATTTTGTTTGCCCTATTTCCCACGTGAATGCCGGTACCGAAAATATTATACAATTTTCTAAAAGAATTGCAGACCCACCAAATTAAACTTCAGCAATCACTGGACCTAAAAACCAAAAATGCATGATAGCTCAAACTATAATAAACACGTACCCTGATTTGAATCAGACCAAAAGAGGATTTCTCCTTTTGTTCTGGCAAAGTATTTTCCATAAATCATGCATTCAATTTTGAACTAAAAATAGTCTTGATATAAAACTTGTTTGTTGCATCCCAGAGAAGTCATGGAGTTGACGTAGTTTATATTAATTTGCGAGGTTAGGATAGCCATGTCTAAAAGAGGAAAATAGAAACAGAAAGGAAGCATTGTGTGATTTGATATGTTACCTCGTTTGAAAACAGCTCAGTCGAGAGAAAGTTGTTTTCGCCAGTCCTTGTAGCATTCTCAAGTCCATAAATCTGAAGTTCTGTATAACAATATTACTGTATCGGGGAAAAAATATTGAAGTATTAATTTTAGTAAATATTTAATCTATATATTATTAAAACTTTATATGTTAAATAAAGCTATGGTGAAGTATCGATTTTATTTACTATAATTGGTATTAAAATCCTACACACAGCAACATTATAAAGAGAGCATTTCGTTGAACTTCCAAAAGGGTTATCTAATGCATGATCTTGTACAGGAACATTATTTACATAAAATGGATAATTGGGCATTAGGAGTTTTTAATGTCATAAAGATCATATAGAGGACACATTTTCGACAATTTCACAAGATTTTGGTAAAAAAAAAATTGCAAAGCAGTTGGCTAATTTAATTCTCTATAATGTATCAATAAAATCAAATAGATATTTGATTTTATAGTTCAATTGTTATAATATATCATTTTGCATGATGTTCATCATATTTATTTAATTATTACTAATTACTAGCATACATATATTAAATTGAGGCGTCTATTTTCATCATTTTTTTTCTAATCAAAACTCTAATCCTAACCCTAATTGAATGCTATTTTAAATTGTAACCATTTTTTTTTGCTTTCAATTACAGCATCATATTTATCTTCCCAAAAATAATATTAAAATATATTTAAAATAATATTTAAGTTTTATTCGGGGTGCTTAAGGAGGATTATCATTGGTGTGACGGGAAGGTATATGAGGCAGTGATCGGACCTCTGGTTGATGTAATCGGCTCCCGGGAGAGGACGGTTGAGTTGTTTAATGGTTTTGTGATGCCTGCTAACGCTCCTGCAGTAGCAAATGCGACTTTGGCGTTGGCCGCGAATAGCTTGGTCAGCCACCTTAGGATCTTCTTTGACCCTACCAGCATTGATACCGAGGAGGACGAAGGGGAGGTGTATGAAGTTGAAGCATTACAATAGCGTAGGGCGGCGAAGGAGAACTTCATGGTGAATGTGTGGGAAGTGTTCAAAGCTGGGGTTATGAACTCCAATCTGGATGCTTTCTTCAAGTATATGGACTCTGGTCGCTCGTGGCTTAGTGTGGGCAGCTTGGCAAAGGTGTTGGAGGTGGGAAGGAGTTTGGTTGTGATCTATCACTACTTGGTACTGTAAGGAGGCTCGGTTGGTTTGGGTGTGTCTGTAATTTGTTTTCTTGAAGTAGATTGTATTCTGGCTGGGCATGCCAAAAGGTATTAATGTACATGGGCGATATCCCCTTTGATAGCACTTATCTATAAAAATAAAATAAATATTTAAGTTTTATTAAAAATATTTAAAAAATTAAAAAAGCGGAATCTGAACAAAACTGCTTTATAAAAAGAAAACTGTTTTTTTTTTTTTTTTAAATTCAAAAGATAAGTAGATAAGATTTAAATTGTTTTTTTCTTTTCAAAAGATAAGTAGATAAGATTTAAGAGTGGATATGGATATGTATGTCAATTTCTATCTGAAGAATTTTTCCTTACACATTGCTTTTTGGTGGATGCCATTATAATACCTTTGGCGTAATTATTATTATATTATTAATGATGGAGTTTAATTAAGTTATTGTTTAAAGTAAATAAGTTTTACTTTTCAATTATGATTATGGTCCATGTTATGTTTGGGTTACGATTTAATAAGAGTTAAAGTTGGAGTTATGATTAAATTTGGGTTATCATTTGTGTAAAGATTGGGGATAGAGTTAGATTTATGGTTGTAAGATAAAGTTTGAATTAAGGCTATAATTGTGAGATCGTGTAAATATAATTAATGATTAACATTTTATTTTTTTGAATAATCTATTACATTTTATTATGTTTTAGAGATATACTTATCATTAGTATTTGTTTTTAATTAGGGTTCGATTTGAGTTAGGATTTTTTAAAGGTTAAGGTTAGGGTTATGATTAAATTCAGGTTATGGTGATTGTACGATAAAATTTGGGTTAGGATTATGATTGTGGATCAAGTACGATTAGGTCAGGGATTCAGATCATGGTTCAACTAGGGATGTTATTCACTAAGGTTTAATGTTTTTGATTAAGGAAAAAGCAAGTTTTGAAGGGGGCCTAAAACCCTTTAACAACAAGCAAGAAACACATCTACACGGAATAAAACCCCTCTACAGGCATATGAATTAATAACTAAGAATTGATAGCAAATATAAAGCAAGAATGCTATAGAGTTTCTAAGCTTGGTCACATAACTCAACATGCAAAACCCCAAGGATGTTTAAAGTTAGGATTTAATTAGAGTAAGTATTATAAAATTATTATATTATTATATTATTATTTTTAATTTTATATATTTATTATTATTATATTTATATTTTATTAATGTTAATATTATATTAATAATATTGGAATTGTTATATTATTCTTAATACAATAATATTATATTATTATTATATATATTAGAAAATTATATTATTCTTTATTAGATAAAATTGTAATAATCTTATGTCTCTATGTTTCTTTGTGAGACATTAAAATTTTAGGTTTTTTTTTACAATCCTATGCTAATTCCTATTTTTCTTTATGAGATGAAAAATGTAAGAATAATAAGCAATTTTCTATATTATGTTTGATTGATGTTGAAAGAATGAGTTCAAGTGGAAAATTGTTGAAGGCAAGTTATTTAACTAAAAAATGTGGACAAAAACTTCTATACAAGTTATCCAAAAGATTTTTAACAATTCTTTCTTATATACAATGCTATTTTGATCATAAGCATCTACAAAAAAATTTAAAAAATAAATTAAATTACAATGAAAAAATCATATTTCATGGTGAAATTTCAACCTACCTATCCTTGCAATGAAAGCAATCAGTTGTTAATAGCAATGCTGCCAAAGATACAATTTTGACAATGTATATGTTTCTTGAGTGTACTCCTGGCAAAACAAAGCATCAAATGTTAACAAGTTTTATGACATAAATCAAATTCATGTTTGTAAATTAAATCTTGCCTCTTACTTACACTAATTAGTACCCACTAGCTGGAAATATCCTAGAATCTAGTTCAAAAGTTCAAATGAGTAAGTTTCTCAACCTAAATAAAAAGAAAAAAAAATTACTAATTGAATTTTTTTTAAATTATAAATTGTTCAAAATTTCAAAGCAATTGAAAAAAAAAAATTACAAACTTCGATAATCATAGAGGAATTTTTTTTACTAGTGTTTTCTAGATATTACTGTTTTCATACTCATAAAATTAATACTTAAATATTTGCTCACATTAAACCTATTAATACTAATTAGCTAAATATGTTCTGAATTGAGTTCATGTATCGAACTTTCTTGACCTAATAAAAAATAAACAACCATAAATTCATCCATTCGGGATGCTAATGTTGCCTTAATGAAGGATACTATTCCAATCTTATCAATATTGAACCCCAAAGCTAGCATTGTTAAGACACAAATCTGAAACCGGATTGTTGGTTTATCTGTTTCTAAACTATTTTGGATGCCACCAGAAGCGTTAATGGTAGAGATAGAATTAACGTCAATACAAGTTAATTGAAAACCATTATCAAATTGCTACAAGCTATTTGTTCTCGTATAAGATTCCAAAGCTAGTTGTGCTAGAACCCAAGACCTCAACATTGAAATCGCTACAATAAAACTGAAATCAATACTCCCAGAGGCACCATTGTCCCAATGCTTTGTTTATTTTGCTTCAGTTAATTGCAAAATGCTCTATTGCATTATATACCATGGAAGACAAACATGAGAAGTAGCAAAAGCAAGGCATGCACAAACAAATAAGTCAATAAAAGAAAAAATTTGTAGTGTTTATGATGTCAAGTTTCTAGTTAACCAAGTCTAATTCAAGTTGGCGTAACTAACCAACTACAAGTTTAATGTTGGTTATGTTAGTTCCTCACATAGTTGATTTGCTACAATCAAATCAAATTTTCATGTTTTCAAGATTATTCCAACACTAGAGTTGTCTCAATTATATTATAGACTCACAAGCTCAATTCTTTTGTCAAATTTCCAATAATTATTTTTTAAAATTCTTCAATAACTAATTTATTTGCTTTATTCAAACCTATTTTTCAAGTACAATCAACAACTAACCAAGTGTCCATTCTTAAATTCCAATTATTTCGTTTGGATGATGGTGTCTTCATCTTTTGACTCCTATATATAAATGAAATAAAAAATTACAAACCTAGATACTATTGCCAATGTGGTAGTTGTTCTTTTCAACACAAAAGATGATTCAACAATATGTGGACCAATGAACTAGTCAAATATCAAAGGAGAGTGATGACATAGCATAGCTTTGGGAAACTAGGCATCGCCCTTGCTGCTTTTACTTTAGTTTCTTTAGATTTTTTGGCATTATTGTGTTTGCTTTTATAATGATGAAAATTTGTTTTGATTGGAGGTAAAAAATGAGTTTTGAAGGGGCCCGAAACCCTTTACAAAAAAAGCAACTAATAAAAAAAGAAAACAACATTATGCAACAATCAGCCCAACGATAGCAAACCAACAACCAAAAAGAAGGCAGCCAACCAACACCACTACATATTGTTCAGAATCTCAACAGCCTCCATTTCACTAGCAGCCATCTTCTGCACATTATCCATAGTATCAGATAGAGGCCCCGCCTTGAGCTTTCATTCTATTTCTAGTTCTGGCTCCCGGCCCACCAGTTTTTACCTCACCACTCAAAACACTACCTTTAACACCACCCTTCTCACCAACGCATTCCACATCCAGCAACTTACCCACAGCAGCAGTATCCTTAGCAGACATAGTATCCTTTCTCTTTTTCGCAATAATCACAGGGGAGATCACCTTGGCAGAGTCAGAAATGCCCAAAACCTTAGGGACATCTCCACTCTTCATCACAACATTCCACATTTTATCAATTTTATCCTCCAGGGATAAGATTCTCCCTTCCAAGTTATGTTTCAAATTGATGGTTTCCTCCGCCATAGTATTAGCCACAGTATTAAGAGAATCCATCAGATCATCAATTTGGCTTTGGACAAAAGGATCCTCAACCTTACTAGCAATACCTCTAATTCTAACATTAGTCCTTTTAATCTCATGGAAGAACCACTTAAAAAATTTAAACAACACATTAGCACTATCACGAGTCGAGCCTAGCACATCAAACAACTCCTCTCTGTTAAAGTTCTCAATCCCTTTCCCCACAACACCATCCTCATAAGAAAAACTAACATGAACCTTATCAGCAGAAATATCCTTACCTTTGCCAACAGAGACAGGAGTCTTCATCTTTCGAATGGAGTAGACGATTTCCTCCGCAACAGCCTTCCTTTTCATCAGCCTATCCACATCCACTTTGCTAGTTCCCACAGTATGTCCTCCACCCACAACCCTTTCCTTCCCCTACTTTTGTATCCCAATGTCAGCACCCGAAGAAGCCTCACCAAAGACACCTCCAACCAGGGAAAGAAGGAAACCCTTCTCCAAGAGTTGGCCAGCAGTTCTCAACACCCTTCTCTTTCGGCTCCCATCCCCAGTCTCTTGCAATTGTCTAGTCATTGGGGGAGGAGAGGAAGCTTCCCCATAAAGTTCATTTTTGTCCTTAAATCCCCTTAGAATGAACATTTGTTTCCACCTCATCATTGCATGTCGTATAGCCCTCTTTGGCATCTGGCTTCCTCTTCCCAATCTTACCCAGAATTGGGGAATTGGGGCCCTCCTCAAAAGAGGCATACGAATCAAGGACATAATCAACATCATCATCCCTATCAGACTCAGACTCTTTGTTCAAAATAAGCCTCCTCTTCTTAGATTTCTTACTAACCCTTTCCTCTTCCGACACCATCTTATAACCCTCCCGGGGTTTAGCAATATCTTCCTTCGAGGACACAAGAGGTTTTTGAGATGCACCAAGCACTCCATTGTTTTTCTTTCCATATTTATACTTCTCTTTTAGTCCCACTCTCCATTCTTGGCCTCTTTTGTCTATAGAAAGCATACTGAGATTCATTACAAGCAACCCCATTGTCAAAGTGAAGAAGTGTGCATATGTTATACCGTGTCCCAACATAATGCATATTTAACAATAGGTTTCTATTCAAGCAAGAATTTTTTGCCACAGTACTGAAGTTTATATCAATTATCTTGTGTGATGACACTTAGGGTTTGATCCATGCCTATCTCAAACTAATTTCATGCACACTCTTTGAGAATGGGACTTGTGACCTCATTGTTGAGTCAAAGTAAGGATTTTGCATTAAAGTTCAGAATATTATCATAATTTGCAGATTCAGAGGAGGATGGAATTAGATGCAATTCTATGAGAGTTGTCTTGTAGTCCCTATAAAAGTGTTGAGCTTTATGCAACTAGCTCTCATTTGAGATAGTTGTTTTATTATTATAGCTAGTATAGCGCTTAGTTACTTGCTTTACAATATGTCTGATAGACACCTAAAGGATTTGAGATCTCATGCATGGAAATGATACCTTCCAAGAGGTTTTTGGCCCCATGGTTCAAGTTTTGTTGCTAAAACATATTTAATTTTATGTTGAGAACATTTTTGTAATAATTCAGGAGCCCCAAAAAACAACCAAATCAAATTATTAAAATTTGACCCTACAAAATTACCTCTTTTAGTCTCATAGTAATGAGTTTAACATGGTGTAGATATCAAATAGAGGTATGGAGACCATCCTTCTTCATCAATTGGTAGAGAGTTTGATTTCTATTAATATTAAAATGAGCAAAGAAACAAAATAGAAAATAGAAAAATTAAAGAACAGGACACGAGACACAAATTTTATAGTGGTTCGGCAATTTCCTACATCCACTCTCAAAGGAGGAGAATGTAAGTTAATTTAATTCTAGAGTACAATCCATCAGTATTCAAGTAGCAACAATATTTTATAAAATGAAAGTGCTCACTCAATAGTGGAAAATCAATGCGTAAGAGAAACTTGCAATTTAGGCCAAAGGAAAATCCTTATCCGAGATTTGTTTGAGAACTTGCCAATTTGGGGCAAAGAATGGGAATAGAAAACAAAAATTAAGAACAAAACACAAGAGACACAAATTTTATAGCGGTTCGAAAATTGTCTACATCCACTTTCAACAACAGGGAAATGTCCTTTATTAATTTTTAATTAAAATACCATAATATTCAAGTAGCAACAGTATTTATAAAATGGTCTCCACTCCAATAATGGAAAAATAAATCTATGAGAGAAACTTGCCAATTTAGGCAAAAGGCATCCTTATCCAATTTGTTTGAGAATCTTTCCAATTTGGGCTTCACCAAACCCAACAATCTCCCACTTGAAGACCAAATGGTTGCTTAGAGATATCCCCCACTACAAACATTTACATCAACCACAATGAAGATTTGAGCTTCGCGAAAGTTTGTTCACAAACACACAGAATAAATCTCTTCCAAGCTTCCCAATCAAGCACAACACCTTCCCTTATTACTTTGTCAAGGCTTAAAATCTCGTTCTCATCAATTAAATCGATGAAATCAACACCTACGTTCTCAAAGATCTTCCCTTCAATGGAATGTTGAGTTTTATCCCTAGAAAGATTGGCTAGTGCTCCGGTCGAAGTAAGGATGCTTTTTCATATTTAATGGCCTGCTCACTTTACACCACCTTGGCAAACTGTCCCAAAACTTCTTGATTTTCAAGGAAACAACAAAATTACCACCTAAAATAAAAATAAAACAACACATTTTCCTCTTCCATACTGGTTGCCTTATCCAACAACTTATTGAATGCTTCCTCAATCCTAGAATCCACCTCCACATTGACAGGTTGTGCATCCAGCCCTATCTACAACTGAGAAAGCTCAAAATCATTATCCGTATCTTCAGTGATTGCCTCATCAAATGCCTCCTATATGGTTGGGTCAAGCTCCAGATCTGACTGATCAGTAACACATTCCCCAATCTTCTCCAATTTAACACCATCGATTTATTTAGAAACTTTCTGTAATAACATCCCTGTGAAGGTACTTACGCAAGGCCTGCATCCCATGTCCTCAGTACGTGGGATTTTGTACGAGGGCCCACCAAACCATTACATTCATGTTGCTAACCCGTACAGACAATATCTATCTTGCGGAGATTTTACATTATCAAAGCCACTTTCTTGATTTTTGGGGCATTGCATGACCAGGTGGAGTGTGAATCACAAAAAAATTTTTACCTTGTGGTGACATGGCAATGAATTTTCATTTAGGGGTTGTGCATTGCTTTTGGGTATGCTATATGAATTGCTCAAGGTGGGTTGTGTGGTGTCCATTTGGTGGAAAATGGAAAACTAAAGGCGTGAATTGGGTGGCCGATTCTTCCCTTGCCACAATCGGCAGTAGGAATCCCTTTTTATCAATACTCTCCCACATAGCATCAACCTCCTTATCATCTTCATCATATTCCCCAGGACACAAAGGCCCATGTCGTTTATCCTTCATCTCCACTTCCCTATGGGCGGTATTACAAGCGACAAATTTAGCACCTCTGATTTGCCTTCCTCCTGCTGGGCATGAAATCCCCACACTCATCTATCACATGGACACCAATGCTGGCTGCATGGTTCTTGAGGCATTCTTGGTACTTGAGTGCTCTTTTTGACAAGTTGTTGGTCCATTGTTCAAGTCTCATTTGGGGCCTTCTGTACCCGGTGTTGCTATTTTGTTGATAATGATTTGTGTTATATTTCCACAAGAATCCCAAACCCCGAGAAAGATTCTACAGCTTGCAATATTAACCTCCTCCATTTGGGAAGTATTAGCAACCTCCTCATCTGCCTCTATACCATCCACCTAGGACTCGAATAATGGATTATCATAAACCATTTCTGCCTCGGGCTCAAATAATAGATTATCATAAACCATTTCTACCTCTTGATTCTCGGCCTCTTCCTCGGGTTCATCTTCACTCGCTTGGT
>VDFB02149798.1:0-11416 GCA_007258455.2 Sequoia sempervirens
CAACATTCAAATGGCAACAAGTTCAAATATGCAAGGAATAATTCAAATCTGCAATATTAGGTATAGAGGAAAGAATCACCATTTGAAGGAGTATTTGAGGGTCAAAGAAATGTTGAGAAGAAGGATGATCTACAACAACACATTTCCAAAGGGACTTGGAAACTTTTTAGGCCAATTGTTTGGTGCAGGAGCACCTAGAGATTTTATGCCTCCATGTGGAAACATTGTAAAATGTGAATCTTCATCTTGTTATGATTTTAAAAAGGTCATTTTTAATGTATTTGAGTAATAAAATTAGGTTTGTAGGTAATTGTGGAGTCAAGTTATTAAATGTTGCAAAATCTTGCAATAGTTGTAAAAATGCAAAATAGCACAATTACAAGAAGTTGAAGAGTCATCTTGTTTGGGAAGGTTGTTAGTTGGATAAATATGAAGGGAAAGTTAACATAAATTATGGAAACATCTTTATAAATAATTTTTAAGGGCGAGCAAAGTATTGTAGATTGTATTCATGGAACAAATTAGTAAATAAAAGCACCATGTTTAGTATTTGCAGCGTTTTCCTCTATTGTTTACTAGTTTGTACGATTTGTTCAACAAACTTAGGCTATAATCTTAGTTTGAATCAAAGTGTAGGGTGTTAGCTTTCACTTGGAAGAGGTTTGAAGATCTTTCATCAAGTTTAGTGGTTTTGAGAGAAAATTTATAGTGTACTGCTTGAAACCCCTTAAATCAAGGGCTTTGAGAGTCTAGGTTGTATCTAGCAACCATTACACCAATGTAGGCTTAGAAAATTAGTGGAATGGGTTAATGTAGGATATTGTAAGTGTTTTTTGTATTGGTAGATACAGAGGGGGCAAGAATACAAAGGTTGAGTTGCTGCTATAGGTGATTTTTAATGGTTACCATCCAAGAAATGAAGCTACAAGTTAGGGTTTGGTGAAATAATAATGGTAAAGGTTGGGAGAATGCTATTTTGGATTTTGTAGACCTATTTTAAGGTTCTTGAAGTGTTGGTGAGGTATATGGAGGTCTAGAAAGTAAATTTTCTATAAAACCTTAATATTTGGACATGGTTTTAAGCAATGAACAAGGGTTTATGGATTTGTTTCTTTAGTGAATGATTTCTTTGAGAAATTTGGTTTATTTGGTGATTTTATAACCTAAGGTCTTTCCATGGTTCTTTGGGGTTTTGGAGTAATTTTTTAGGTACATGCTTTTTAATTTAGGCCTATTTGAAGCCTATTTGCTATGGACAGTCTATTATTTATGATATACTTTTCAAAACAAGTACACCTGCTCTTGAAGTATGTTAATTTCTTCTATAATGGGTCTTTGAAAATATATTGTTTCAATGGAGACTCAATCAAGGTCAAAAGTTATACCCGATTTGTCTATTGTGGAATACTACTAGCATTTTGGTGTCTTGGGTGTGAAAGTTGAAAGAGTTGATGAATTAGAGTTTTCTGAGAGTGATTTTTGCTTTGATTCAGTCAAAATAAAGATGGTTAAGATGAAACTGGGCCTGGTAAAATTTTAGAAGCATGATTTGATGATTTGATGTCCTTTAGCCATGAGGAATCAAGTGCAAATGAAGGGAATTTTGTTGAAAGTTTTGTTGATCTTCTCAAGTTAGTGTTTTGGGTCATTAGAACCCTTGAAGTTTGTAGATGCTTCGCATCATCAATTCTCCAAGGAGAGTTTTTTAAAGTTGTAAATACTTCAAAAACAACTTCCAAGCTATTTACAAGACTATTTAATGGTTTTATGAGACTTTAAAGGGGCTAATATCACTGTGAACACTTAGAGAGTTTTCTAATATATGAAAAATAGTAATATACCATAAAAAAATCTCCATAAACACTCAAATCATGAATTCTAACTAGCTTGAGAATTATAACGATAGTAACTTAGTGACTATCTAGGAAATAAAATACACAAAAGAGGTGGATATAAGAACTAAAATCATATCTTGATACCACAAAAATAATACCTCATATTGGAAAATTTCTAACTAGCTCAAGTATGTAGATCTTACAATGTAATCAACTCATCAAGAATAAAGGAAAACTAGAACACTTCAAGCTAGAAGAACATTTGATCAATAAAAATGAAAATAAATAAAGGGACTCATCTTTTTTTGGGAAAAATGGTGTGTCTATACAAGGAACAACATGTTTCTAGATAAATTTGTAGGTTATTAGAAGAATAACATAATCTGACATTATTAGGATGGATGCTATTTTTCCAAGTAGGTGTAGATGTGCATTTTAAGTAGAATATGATGAGCTTCAAAAGTGAATAGAATCACATGATTGTTCCACTAAATTTCATAAGGAAAATAATAGCTAGAGTAAGTCCATATCAAAGAACAAGAACTTGATGAATTCTATCAAATTACTTCCAACACTTGAAATATGTTAGATCAAGAACTTGAATGAGTCATGAAATAGGAAAGTGATTATAGAAATATGGTTTGTGAATAATACTTATAAGGAAAAGCATGAAAAATATATAAAATGTGCCCCAATGTATTATCAAGTACAAGGTTATATTACATGCATTGCTCATTCAAAAGAATTCTTGATGAATGTGCAAGACCACTCCTAAGGTACCAATAAAGTGTAGACCTACATAGGTCAAAATTTACAAAGAGATAACTATGTAAACCCCATGGATAAATCATCAAAGGAATTATTATCAATAATATTTGAGGTAAATTATAATTTCCTAGACTGAAACCACTATCCTATGGCTCTTTGTGAGATTCAATGACATCAATCTAAAGTTTAAATAATTTAAGTATGGGAGGTTTTTTCTTGAATTAATTATAATAAGTCTTAGAGTCCCTTAATAAGAATTTCTTTAACAAAGCTATCCTTCCAAACTAGCTTCCTTAGCAATATTGAAGCCTATTTTTTTCCAAGTCTTAATAAATCCTAAACATATATTCGTATGCATTTGTAGGCACCAAGAAAATACATCCACACAACAAGCACATGTTTAATTGGCATCTTAATGATAAATTTTAGCGAGCCATCAATCGATACTCAACATAGGAAAGAAGTTCAACCATGCACACAATTATCGATTATAAGTGTAATGCAATAAAGTTTACTTGTGTGATTAAAATATGTAGAACCACCCATTCACTAAACTTGAATGACTGCATGCACATAGAAGACAAGCAAAACTTATAATATTAGGATATATTCTCATACGCTTCATTAATTAAAAAATTTAGAGAGCATATTTGCAAAATCCATTTTATACATATCTTGAAAATATCTCATTCCATGAAACCAAATTTCTTGAGATATTTTATTAAACAATTTGTGTGCCTTATCTCTGCTTCCACATTTTCCATACATGTCTATTAGAAAATTTCTAACTATAATGTTCGACCAATTTAATTTTCTTTAAAGTTTCTAAATATTTGTCAAGAAATCCATTTTGTTCATATCCTACAATCATGGTATTCAATGAAACCAAATTTATTTGAGGCACATTGTAAAACAATTACCTTTCCTTGTGTATGCTTCCAAGCTTTTTATACATGTCTACCAGAGTGGTTACAACTACTATATCTGAAAAAATTCCTCTATACTTCATACTTTGATGGATGTCCATACCCTATTTTGAAGCTCCCATTCAACATAGGCTCTGAGGATGCTAACAAAGGTTATAGAGTTTTGCATTACACCTACAAATTGCATTTTCTTGAAAGTTTTTAAAGCCTTTTCAACAAATCTATTTTGTGAATATCCTACTATCAAGGAATTGCATGAGAACAAGTTTCTTGGAGGCATTTTTTAAATAATTAACGTACCTTATTTATGCTTTCACATTTTGCATACATGTTTACCAAGGCAATTGCAGCTACAACATCTGAATTTTTTTATTTTTCCTTTATCTTGTGATGGATATCCATGTCTGCCAAGGCACTAGAGGGGAGGATGCTGGAAAATATTACAGAGTCCAACTTTACACATGAAAGTTACATTTGATTGAAAGTTTCAAAATCCTTTTCAACAAACACATTTTGTGCATATCCTACAATCAAAACAGTCCATGAGACCACCTTTCTTTGAGGAATCCAATAAAATAGTTGACGTGATCCCTCATTTTGCGTGAATTTCTACCAGGGCATATCCAACTATGCTATCTAAATATTCCCTATGTGTAGGCTAATGAGAACTAATTAGATTGGAAACAGGGAAGCAATGAAATGGTGTGAGTGCAGATGGTGAAATGGTGCAAGTGAAGTACAAGAAATTTACTAACATCACCAAAAAATTCTACAACACAAGTGGGTAAGAGAAATATTTTAAAACATTTAATTTACTAGCATCCACTTAATTGCATGGTACTAACGAAAAATAGGAACAACAAATGAAAGCGGAACAAGAAAAGTGGGCCCCATAATAACCACCTAAGTGGTCAACTCTTAATGTGCATTGTTTAAGCCCAACTTAAAACAATAGAATGGTAGGTGTGTAGTCCCCCACATTGAGCATATCTCCCGTATTAAAAAGAGAGTATGGTAGATATGTAGTTTCACAAATTTTGGAAATGGTTGGTGTGTACAATACCATATTTAATGTGTCTTAGAATAATACTATCCTTCCATGTGCTATCATATTATAGCCTCAACTTACATGTCCTATATCACATCAGGTATCTTGGAAACAAGTTAGCCTCCACATAAGACTATTATTTCCTCTTATTTCATATCACTATTAAACAAAGGTACAAGAGTAGATTTTCCTCACCTCACATGTGCTATCATTATCACATTATATATAAGAATAGCCTCATCTCATTTTTTCTATCACATAAAGAATCTTAATAATAGTATTAGCCTCACCTTCACATTACATAAAGTGTGTTAACACATTAGAAATAACATCTTCCACATGAGCCTCACACTTTAAATCCCATCTTCCACATGAGCCTTTCACTTTAAAGCACACACCTTATGTTAGACACACAAGATAACTGAGAAGGGGGTGAATCAGTTGTACATTAAAACATTCAAACCCTTAATAAATATTAGTATGAATGTAGACAAATGAAATAGTAACACATTCACAATCATTCATAATAGAACACCAATTTTTCATGTGGAAAACCCTATAAGGGAAAAACCATGGTTAGGATTAACTCACTATATGAAAACCAAAACTGATTACAAAAGGCTCACTACCCAAAGTAATCATTGTCCAAAAGGAAAAAGGCTCACTTCCAAGGAAGATCACTTCTTTTGGATTACAAAGAAACAATTATAAAGAGGTTCAATACCTCAAAGCAACTAGAGAATCCACCACAATAACTCTTCACCATCCTCAACCTTCGGCTCACTACATCTAGCAACTTCAAGCACACTAAATTGTAAACACATTTTTCTCACTACTTATGCTAGTATTAGGAATTCTTTCTCACACTCATATCTCAACCAATGATCACATATACATCATCATGAAATACACACTTGTCCAAATATTTTACCTTGCATATATACCTTCCACAACCTCGAATAACCTTATTTAAGTTAGCTTCAATGAAATGTACACACCTAAAATGTGTAACCACCAAATAGTTTGGCACCAAAACACCTCCATAGTGGAAAAAAGTGAAGGCAGACCACACAAAGGGTTAACCAGGACCCAAATCTACACTAACACACTACACCAGGCTTCCACAAACCACAAAGCCCATCTACAAAGAACACTAGCACACCAAGTTGGCCAAACCAAAATTAACACTATTAAGCAACCAAATTCAGACTTCACCAAGGTTGAAAACATCCTACAGACCATGCAACAACAATATACAATACCCTAGAATATTCCAACACCAACAAAATATTAAAAAATACTAGCACAAACACATGAAACTGAGAATACTATCGTCCTATACAATTAATCATTTTACTATCATTGTGATACAACTCATAAATCAATTTTGTGGAACAACTAAAAACTAAACAATCTAAGGGAAGGTAGGTACAAAAAGTATTAGCACATTCCCAAATCCACAAGACAAGAAACTTCAATGCAGAAAAATACGAAGAAACTCCATTTATCCTAGTCACCCTTCTTCACAAGCCACAAATAGTCCAAAATATTGTCAAACATATCTAAAGTCCACTACTACATGATCCAAAACCTGAAACTTTGGATATAAAACCTTTGAATACTTTTGATCATTACATCCAAACCAAACAAACACATTTTCAAGAATGAAGAAATATGGAGCACAATACAAAACACATCTAGGTCACCTTGTATAATCTTTATGGATTTTTTCTCAAAAGGACATGGAAACCAAGTGACCTTGCTATATCTACAACACCTTCTCAACACCACAAACACCTTCTCAACATAACCACACTAGAGGTTGACATTAGTGATAACACTAATGAAAATATAGTGCAACAATCTCCCCCTTTTTCATTGATGGAAACACCTGTTGAAATACCATCAACAAAAAAAGAAAATATGATCTCCAACTCTCAAGTACCTCTCCCCCTTACTTGAGAATTTCTTTCCTTGTGTTTTTTAGACTTCTCTCCCCCCAAACTTCTCTCTCCCCCTTTAAAATCAATGGAAAAGGGAAACACCTACACACTTCACTTCAAACACAAGATATGCTCCCCCTAATTGCACCAACCAAAGACATCACTACCTGCTCCCCCTGAGAGGTAGCCTTCATCAGTCCAAGAAAAATAATACAACTTGAATTGCTCTCCTGGATAGATGCACAATATTATGCATCTAGTTGAAAGGAGAGGAAATAACCCCTAATTTGTGTCTGATATACTCAAATGTATCTTTTGGAAGAGCCTTTGTGAATATGTCTTCTATTTGATCCTTTTTAGGAACATACTCCAACTTTACCTCCTTTTCAACAACTTTCTCTCTTAGAAAATGATACCAGATAGAGATATACTTTGTTCTTTAATGCATTGCATGATTTTTTGAAATGTTGATAGCGCTTGTATTATCACACAAGATAGGAATAGGCTCATCATATGATACTTTTATATCCTTCAATGTTTTCTTCATCCATAACACTCATGTACAAAAAGATAATGCAACAATATATTCTTCCTCTATAGTAGATAATGACATTGAATCTTGCTTCTTAATTATCCAAAAACCTAGCCTATTTCCAAGGGAGAATTCACCTCCACTTGTGATTCTTCTATCATCCTCACAACCTACCAAATTTGTATTTATATAAGAATTCAAAGAGAGGTCAATATCCTTAGAATACCATAGACCACATTTGAAGTTCCCTACAAATATCCATACATCGTTTTGACTGCTGCCACATGTGATTCTCTAAGATCTTGAAATCTTGCCACAAGACATTCTACATGCATAATATTAGGTCTAGTTGCAGTTAGATATATAGTAGTCCACCAATCATGGATCCATACTTGGTCTAATCTGTCGTAGGAGAATCATCATTTTTCAAATTTTTAACCGGTAACCATTTGTATCCCAAGGAATAAATTAATCTCCCCAAGCATTGACATTTCAAACTCATTTTTCATTTCCTTTGAAAAAATATTATACATTGCCTCATTCCCTCTAAATATTATGTCATCAACATACACAACCACAATCATGATTTGATCTCTTTCAAATTTGAATTAAAGGATGGCATCTATGTGCTACAATACATGGAGGAAAAAATCACTAAAAACCTCAATTCAACTTGTATTCAACTAATCTCTAGTCCCCACAACCCTACCTAGGGTGATTTCCTTTACAACCCACCTTTCGCTTAGTAGATCATCAACCTTAGTTTTGTTCTCTTCAATTTCAAAAGAGAAACACAAGACCACATACCAATGAGAATTTTAGGAACCCATCAAACCCTTATAAAACATATTTCAAAACCCCATAGACTTGCTTTGGAACAACTCTCCTAAAATTGGACTTCTATGCTAATCAGGGCTCCAATTAGCCCATTTTTACAAAGCAACCCACTTCAAAACTCACTTCTAGACCCCAATCACCTTAAACAATCTTAAACCTCCTACAAAACCACAAAATCCACAATTTTTAGTGAGAGATATGCCCTCTAACACCTCTAACCCCAACCCTCAAATTTCTTAATTTGATGAGGGTTTATTGGAAATTTTCTTTCCCAAACTGTTCTCAACCCAAGAATTCCTTAAACACTTTTTAAATAGCCTGCACCAACTTAATTTACCCTCAAAAAGTGTTTCCCCCAATTTTTACTACCATTTCCCCTCTCAAACCACTAAATTTCACCCAAAAACACTCAAGTTTCACAACAAGGGCATCATGTCCAGTCCTTCAATTGACCTCCCCTATTTTTCCAAACCCAACTAACATCAAATTACTACCTAATTAGGCCATTCCATCAAGCCACAATAGATACAATAGATGGAATGGACATTTATTTCATTTTTTTGTCCTCAAAGCCCTTAACCCTAGTTTCTCAGACCCATTTTCAGAAATCTACTTCTAGAATGTTCTAACCTCTACAAAAACCAACCAAATTAGATTTAAAATGGATCTCATTAAATTAACCAACCATCTCAAAGCATTATAGTTCAAAGAAACCTTGTACAGGCAAGTACAGTGGGCTGCAATAATGAAGTAACTTAAATTTCTGAGACAATACAATATTTGAAGAGTTTTCTTTATTGTATTTCAATTAAACTTTCAACAACCCTCATACATTGAGTTCATCCATCCTTTAAAGACCCTTTCCCTCCAAAAACAAATTGTCTAACTACTAAAATGACCATTTGAACCTAGGTGACCATTGGACTTCTAAAATCTATGTTTTTACAACTTTTCTTGACAACTTTTACATAATTTCGAATATTTTGCAATTTTATCCCTCTAACCTCCTAGTGACCTCTAATGGAATCAATACATCATAAAATGGTTTTATTGACCTTATTATTTGAACAAAAAGACAAAAACACCTAACATTAGACCTTGACCTTGAATTAGCAAAATTAAGCTACCATGGTGCCCCTGCACCATTGTGGTACCCTTTTTGAATCCTTGATACAATAAGTACCTATCCAATCTTGCATATACTATGCTCTAGGATCATTTTTTAGCCCATATAATGTCTTCTTCAACTTTCAAACCATATTAGGATCTTCTAATAATTGAAAACCTTATGGTTGTTCAATGTACACATCTTCTAACTCACCATTCAAGAATGCAGACTTTACATCCATCTGATATACCTTGAAGTCTTTATGTGCCTCAAAATCCAAAAAAAAACCTAATAGCCTAAATTCTTACTACTGGAGAAAAATTTTCTTCAAAACTTATTGGACTTCCACTTGTGAGTAGCCTCTACACACAAGCCTATCCTTGTTTATGATAACTTCTCCATTCTCATTCAACTTGTTCCTAAAAACCCATTTGGTTCGTATCATATTCTTGTTTTCTAGTCTTGGGACTGGTTCCCATGTTTGATTCTTCTCAATCTACCTCAATTCTTGCTCCATAGCCTTGATCCAATTTTCATCCTTGCATGCTTCAGTGACTATTTTAGGTTCTATATTAGAAAGTAAACATAAATTTACCCGTTCCTCTACCATGGAAGCTTTTCTTCTTGTCAAAACACCTTTTCTCTTTCCTCCCATTGTTTGATCCTTAGAATTATTTTTCTGCACATACTTAGGAGTCTTAGGGTTCTTTTTCAGAGCTTCTTCCTCTTCCACTAGCATCTCTTTTTCTTCTTCTTCTTCTTCTTCTTCTTCTTCTTATTCTTTGCAAAGGAGTTCATCAGATTTGTATCCTTCTATCATCACTGAGCTCAAATGAGATTCTCCATCCACTTTGACACTTGCACATTCAATTATCTTTTTCAGTATCTTATTGTAGCACATGCATGCCTTGCTCTTTGTAGAGTATCCAAGGAAGATTTCTTCATTATGTTGGGTGAAAATTATGTAATCAACTTTAGAAGATTACACAACGGACTTCAGCCACCGACTATGTGAATGTGAATCTCCTCTCGGAAGGGGGAGGCCCTTCTTCTTGCTAAGAAACAATAGTAAATCACAAAAGTAATTACACAATGTACACGAAAGTCACGGAGTGGGGGGGTGTGTTACATTCATACTTCTCTTTTTTTTCAGAGAAGATGTTTACAATGTTTCACGTGTTGGAAGTTCCGAATTCTTGATAACTAAAAACTAACAACCAGCAGTAATGCCAATATCTCTATCTCGTCAAAGCGAAGCGTAGAGATACCAGAAGTAATCAACAACAAAAAAAAGAAAATAAAATGGAAAAGCTCACGAAGGCACAAAGTCGTTCCGTAGCTTTATCGGTCGGATCATAAGCGTACGTTTTGCTACGTTAAACACAAGTCTTCTTAAGCGCAATTCTTAAACGACATGAGCGATTACAGAAAGAGCACAAAGAACGTAGATCATCCAACCAAAATGTCAACGATCACGAACGATTACAAGCACAAAGTCTTGTAGATCCTTCGACAAAGTATCCAATGGAATGAATAATTATAAGCACAAAGTCTTATAGATTATCCAACAAGAACATGCATGAGCATGAATGATTATAAGCGCAAAGTCTTATAGATCACTCAACCAATGATAAACAAAATAACAATGCAATCTAAATAATAAATGTAACACAAATTTTACATCAATCACTTAGAGTCTTTCAGATTTCTCCAACTAATCACTACCAAATCAAATCAACTTACAAAAGTATCGAATCCAACACAAAGTTTGGCTTGCAATCCTTTCCTTTATTGATTGAATCTCATTCACAAAATATGAACGCAAAGTTTCACAAGTTTGCTTACAAAAGGGCAGCACTTCGTTGCAAAAGACTAAAAGATCCCTGTTACAATGAAAATCCCTCACAATATATAGAAAGAGGGATGAGAAAAATAAGGAAAGAGATTGAGAAAATTAAGGAAAGTTAGGTGAGAAAATTAAGGAAATCTCACCTAACTTTGACCAAAGTCAAAGTGTAATTTGTTTTCAAAATATTACATCTTTGGACTTGGTGTAATTACAATTTACAAAATGACATTCGAAAATGTCGAGAAATATTTACAAGATGCATTATGGGATGCACCGGAAATGTCTAACACTGGAGAATAGGAGGCTGCTTCACGTCTTTTTGCATTGGGCGCGGAAGTCTTCAAATTTCCTCCTAGTCTCCTGCGCGAACTTCTCATCTGGACCAACGGTGTAATCCACAATGGTGTGGATTCTCGTGATCGATCTCATGGCAGATGAGTGAACCTTCTTGCACCTGTCAAGATGCGTCTTCAGGTTGTCCAATGTGAGCCTTGTATCACAAATGATGTTCAGCGAAGCTTCTGAGAAGTCTGAGCTGTCAATCAAATTCATGATGGCTTCTTTGAAGAT
>VDFB02149799.1:0-10386 GCA_007258455.2 Sequoia sempervirens
AATATATTAAGTCTTTAGGGCTTGTATATTTATTGACACCCTTGTGCCTTAGAAAATTTGGAGACTTGAATGCCTTAATTTTATTGTTTTGAGAGAAAAAATGAGGGTATGAGTGTTGAAATATCTTATGACCTAGGAGTGATTTTTGATCATTATCTACTTAGGGTTTATGTTTTAATTGATTTTAGAGAAATCAATTGGAGATATTGATGAGAGAGTGGTATACATTGATATTTTTATGATTTTTTAAGAAAAATCAAAACATTGTATTGGTGAGATTAAGATGTAATTCTTTTGCAAAAATATTTTGCAATCTTTTATTTCAAAAAATAAACAAATTGTAAAATCTGCAGTGATGTAAAGCAAAATCATAAAACAATCTCTTATAAATTGTTTTGAGATTTCTTGCTATTTTTAGCAGATTCATATTGACTTGTTCTCTTGGTCGGATTTGAGCTTTATCTTGGAGAGATAAGGTGTTTTTATGGCTTTTAAAGCAGATTCAACCTATTTTTAGAGGCTTTATAGTTTGATCATAAAAGCAGTATGCTTTTTTCTACTTTTATGCAGTTTTTGAGACAGTTTGAAGCTTTTTGCCTTGAGCTTCTTTGTGAGCTCGGATTAGGGTTTCTTGGGTGATATATTCTGAAGAGACTTAGTATTTTGCTTCTACCAGTTCAGATTTTCAGTTTCTTGCTCTTAACACTTTGGAGCTTGTAAAATTTTGTACTTAGTTTTGAGAGTTTCACTCCTTGATCTACTTTAAAACAACATTCCTATCTCCAATTTCTGTCTCAACTTGCAATTTTAGTATGATATTGATGTTGTGATTTTGTTTACAAATCCTCTTTATGTCTTAAATATTGCAAATAATCGATGTAGAAAGTTCATTGTTGTAGGTTGCATGTTGTGTTTACTTCTAAACCTTCATGCAAATCAATTTTTCACTGGTGTTCATATACCTGAATTAAGTACATTTTTTTCTCGAGGATTTCTTTTGTGAGAGAAATATTAGACTATTTTGTGAGCTAGATTATCAAAGTCATTGTTAGGTTTTGTGGACCATAAGTCATAGGTTTTATTTTTTTCAAGTTATCTCTCTAACTCTTTCCCTTTGGAGATTTTAACAGGGATTTATCATCTCAAGAACCAACTCACTGAGACTCCTTCTTCAAGTTAGGATCACCCACATCCTAAGAAGGTTTCCATGTTTTAGTAGATTCTGAATCTTGCATCCGGGCACAGGTACAGCAACGAATTCAATAACACCACATCAAACTGCCTCCTGAATAAGTCAAATTAGTTATTGCTTTCCTAGATTAGCTCTCAACTCTCCTATATAAATATGAGGGAGTTTCTTTTGTAATGGACCTTTGATCTTTTGAAGCTAAATGCTACCCATTTTTAGAATGCATATTTCAATCTTTTTTTTCAATGTGTAATTCAAAATTAATCAATAAAAGAAGCAGATTGTCTCCAACCTTTGCTTTGGAGCACGCTTGTTGTATGTAAGAGTGTTCTTATGTCTCTCTTGTCATATTATCTTGAAATTGGTTTCTAAGTGGCATAATATTTTAATATTGAAGGGAATTCGAATTTGGTACTAATAGACTTTGTGCTATCATATTGCATTTGAAGATATATGGTTTTTGTATGAATTTGGTTGAGAACTCATAGTCTTTGTGCTACGATTGTTATCTATATTCTTATGGATCTTTGGTGTTGTTCATTAGTAGTCTTTGAGCTACAACTTGCTACATAGGGTACTCTTTAGAATCATCTTTGGGAATAACTTGGAGTCTTTGAGCTGTAAGTTGTCATTGTTACGTTTGAACCATCGTGGAAAGTGATGGAAGACTTTGGGTTTCCGTGGATTTTCTAAGTCACTATCATTTGCTGGTATTGTTCTTGTTATTCTTACGTTTAACATAATTGGGTATTGGTTATTATTGCTCCAACTATTGTTATTTAGTTTATTACTTATTGTGAACATCAAGGTCATTATTCTAATTCGTTTCCCTTAATCTAAAAAAAGAGAATATGTTGATGGAGACACCCCCATGGATAGTTGTAGTGTACATAATCTTAGTTTAAAATTTCTAGTTGATTTAGTGAGCGATAAGAAGGGAGCCTCCCCTTTATGAGAGGAGAGATTAATTTCTCATCATAGCTATGGCTGAAACTACTACTTTGTAATTGTTAAAGGAATTACAAAATAATCAACCAATGCAAACCTAGGACCCTTGTAAGATCCATCATGTGCCATCCCAAACCTTTCCTCAAGTGGTAAAGATTCTTGAAAGGAACTTATCTCTAATAAAATTGTTGAACACACCTAGATACTAAGGGGGGTGAATCACTATCTACAAAAAACTTAAACCCTTTCAAACCTTAAACCCTTTAACAATATGTAAAATCAAATTATTGGCAAGATCAAAAACCCTTAACCAGATCTGCAACACTTATTCAAATAAAAAAAAGTGAACAATAAGACAATGAACACACATGCAAAAGATAACACTAGATTTATGTGGAAAAACCAAGAAGGGGAAAAGCATGGTGAGAGTTAACTCACAATATATGGAGCTCATGGCTTACAAAAATTATAATGTTGTTTAACGCTCACTACCTAAGGACTTGTAGACTAAGTTACAGAACCTTAGGGAAATATACAAAGGACTTGCAATACTGAGGCACACAACCTTAGGGAAAGATACAAATTGCAAAGACTTGATGAGATTCACTATCTCAGAGTAGGATACATGAAGATTTAGGAATTACAACATATGTCAACAATACACTCTACTGACTGAGGCGTTAAAGATCATTTCTTTTCTCTTTTTCATAACTCACTACTTTAATTCATCTTTGCATATCACCACTCCCTCACACAACTTGGAATTGAAATGTTTTTTCTTTTATATCCTCTGCAAGATCTCAAAATAACACTTAGTTTGATTAGAAAAGAATACAAACAATAACATCAACAAGTCAGCCACAAAAGCATAATGTGGTCTTATCCAGAAGATAGAGAGGAAAAAAATCTTATTACATCTTCCAAGGTGATCCCAAGCAACACACATGCTTGCGCATATCAACCCAAGTCGGCAACAAGGAAACACGTAACACATTACCAATAGGCCCAAAACACACTTGCAATATAATTTACTCAATGTGGTTCTCAACAAGATAGGGTAGGTCCCAAATACATCTTAACACTGTAACTTCGTATGCTGGCACAAACCTCTAAGCACATAATGCAAGAAAGATAATAAGCCATGTTGGTTAGATATCCACAAATTTCTAAGAAAACCAACTCAACACAATATGTGACACCAAGGAGATCAATTATTGATGTGTGGATCATAGAGAAATGTTGGAATAAACATCCAATAACACTTCTAAAAAATTCTTTCAGAGTGTTATGCCACAAATAGCCACCACAAACCAATCAGAACAAGAATACTCCATCCTAGAAACACATAATACACAACCATGAGATAGAACATTAACATATCAACTTGCGGTATACACCATCACATGAAAACTAAATTGAGACACTACACAAGTACTAAGAGCATGTCCACAAAGCCGCAGGAGAAAAAACATCAATGCGGAGAAATGTAGAGCATTTTTGGATCAATCCAAACACCCAACAAAAATACCAATACATTACAAATACCAAAAACTCCTCGACTACATCGATGACCTAAAAAGGTAGGAAAAAAACATCCATAGAGCACAAAAGTTGAATCCCAAACTACAAGACCATATCTTCAATGGCATAAGAACACAAAGAATTCTCCTAAACAGTTTTCCAAGCAACATTTTGTAGAAAAAACTTTCTCCAACATGTAGAGACCATAACATCCTTTCAGCAACACATACTTCCACAAGAACATCAAGAGAGAGAATATTATACATTAGAGACCATCAACATCATCTCTCCACCATCAACATTACTTCTAATCCTCATCTTAATATATCATCATGATATCATCTCTTCTATTAGCAACCATACTTAATTCATCTTTACTTTTCATCAAATAAGGAATGACATCCAGCCATGAACTTCAACAACACATCGAAACAAGGCATGACTATATCCAACTATGAACATCATCAACTCCACTATTAGCACAACATCAATGACAACTAATGCCAACAACAATCTCACCAACATATGCAACAATCTCTCAAAGTGTTGAAAACCAAAGCCAAAAAACTCATTGAGTGTTGACATTAATGACAACCAATGCCAACAATTTTCTCATCAATAAACAAAGTTTTAACTGTGAGCTCATAAGGACAACAACTACAGACTAGTGACCTTTGGCCTATACTTTTAGATCTAGTAAAGGAGGATAGTCTAGGGCGTAGTGTGCCCTAGAATAGTTAATTCAAGCTCAAATTTTAATCCCGAGTTCCTTTTTGACTACCTTCTACAATTTTAGATTCCATTTTTGTTCTATTGCATTAGATTTCTTAAAATTCATAACAAACAGCTACATTTCATAGTTTACATGGTCATTTCAATGGATCATTCAAAATCAATCAATCAAACACTTATCACATCACACACACACATATTTACAAGGATTAGAACCCTGATCCATCATTTTGACTCTTCCTATTAGGTTTTGTAGTTAAGTCAATTTGAATTTCTAATCCTTCAAATTCATAAATTGGTATAGTGTGATTTGAAGACCCTACATCCATTTTCCTAGTCAAACACATGGATATATATACATGTTGGATGATGAAATATCAAGTAATAATGTAATTTTAAAAGAAAAATGATTTGGGGTATGGATAAATGGTGATATATGATGAAGTAATACTATCTTAGTAACTTCACATGCAAAGAGAAAACTATTATTTGTATTAGCACTAAGCATTATGCACCATGATATAATGGATCATAATGACAATATTTTATGTTACCTTGGATTTGACTCACAAAAAAGAAGTTGCAAATAGCATATGTTCTAGTAAGCATGTTGTCATTGGAATACTTAATATGAAGGATGAGGGTGATTGGGATGGTGTGATGGATGGAAAGATTATAGGAAAAATAAAACACAAATTCAAAGACAATGACATATGAAAGCAAAAAAACAAATAACATAGTGAGCTAAGAGATATGTTGTCATAAGTAGACCATCATATTAATGATGAAGGTGACCATGAAAGTGTGATGTACATGGGTTCACACTAGTAATAGATGCAAAAAAAAAAAAATAAAAAAAATAAATATGAAAACAAAGAAGTGACACAAATGTAGACAAAGACAAATGATCAATCAATAACATGTCAAAAACATGAGTTGACATCCAATGTAATTTTGAATCCATGGGTGGAAGGATGGATAAGTGGAGGGAAGGATATGGAGATTGAGGGTTGATGAGTTAGATTCTAAACAAGGACAAAATCATGGAGAGATGTGGCAATAGATGTTGTAGAAAAGATCATGCCTTGATGGGTAGATATATGGTAACCATTCCCTAAGAAGCATTAGCAAGGGGCTTCCCACATTTGAGCACAAAATAAAGGGAATGGTATGGAGTGGATATGCAATAAAATGAAGGAGGGAAGTATATGAAGAGATGGGGGGAGGGTAGAGGGGTGAAAATGAAGGGATGTGTTGATTTTTGAGTAATCTAATGAAGAAGGATGACGTGAATAGATAATGCATGTAGAGGGGTTAACCAAAAGTTTTGGGATGAATGATGGAAGGAGAAAAATAAAGGATGGGTAAGGGATTTGCACAAACAATTTGAGGTAAGGGAGATAATGTGGTGGATGGAATGTAATAGTGGAGATAATATGGAATGACACATTCATTGACTAGAGTGGTTGTGTGCTACACATAATGCCTATTTACTAAGTTTTCATGATGGTACTTGCCCAATGTGCAATAAGGAGCAGTTTCCACTAATAGATGAATTTATTTCTCATTACTATTTTTTGTGTTTTTACTTTATATATATATATATATATATATTGGTTAGCATAGCTTAGTGCAATATTACATTATTTGTGAAACTGCCGTTACAGTTATGGGTTCAGTTATATTTACATCAAATGCATTTCTCCTTTATATATTTTTTTGATGAGCATCAAATATATATCGACTATTCATTGTTCTCTTCATATAGTATCAGAGTGAATTATATATCTATACCTGTGATATGTTTTGTTGCACTAGAGTTTATATAGTGGTAGGTTTAATGATAGGCACCATGCCTCAGCTAACACTCTCATAAATGGAGGTTTCATGAAATCATTGGATGTAGAGGAGATGTAGTGCTGACAGGTGCAGTTTGTGTGAGATTTGTTAAATAGTCGGTTGATACATACATAAATTAATATGAGTGTTTATAGATTGGTTGGGTCACTTTGAAAAGAAGCATAAGGAGGAGATCCATGAAAATTGATAAGTGATTTGTTTCTTTTTGAAAATACTCTTGATTTCAAGGGTAAGATGTTTGTTAAGAGAGCCCGCTCGGGTAGCAGAGTTGGATTGGGCTGTGGGTTTTCTCCCCATAGGTCTCAAGTTCAACCTCTCGCTCTTATGGTTGACTGGTGGGCTTGTATACAGGCTATGGCATCCACCCACTAGGGGCTAGTCTTGCCCTAGCTCGCCCTAGGTACCCATGGCATGAGTTGCTGGGCTGCTGGGCTAAGTCATGGGGACACCGCTGTCACATAAAAAAAAAAGATGTATACTAAGATCCATTAATCTGTTATAAAGGTGTCTAATATGTTGTGTTGCTTCTGGCATTTAAAGGGACTCTTTTTTATGTGGAAAACTCTTGCTAACATTAGTCCTATATTTGAATATGGCATTCCACCTTGAGATTTTCTTTGAGTCTAGAATGGTAAAGGAAAATATGGCTTCCTACCAGTAGGTGACGCTTCACATGTTTCTCATTCTTTGTTAATGATGGAAATCATTAACAAAATGTTCTTGGAGAAGGTGAACAATAGGGGTTCATGTGCAATTGGAAAAATCAAGTCTTTGCAATACAAGTTGCTTTAAGGGCTTGTTGTGGCATAAATTTAGTATCAAGAGCTCAAAAGGTTTATATGAGAGAAGGGAGTAAGGAAGTGAAGGTCGATTAATAGATAATGTTCTTTGGTATGGGTTGCTAGGCTGCTGGGCTAAGTCGCAGGGACACCCCTACCGCATTAAAAAAAAAAAGATGTTTGCTAAG
Source organism: Sequoia sempervirens (assembly GCA_007258455.2). Classification (NCBI taxonomy): domain Eukaryota; kingdom Viridiplantae; phylum Streptophyta; class Pinopsida; order Cupressales; family Cupressaceae; genus Sequoia; species Sequoia sempervirens. The sequence goes on from VDFB02149799.1 coordinate 7,218, forward strand.
AGGCATTAATCTGTTATAAAGGTGTCTGATATGCTGTGTTGGCTCTAACGCTTAGAGGGACTCTTTTTTATGCGAAAAAATCCTACTAACATTATTCCTATATTTGAATATGGCATTCCACCTTGAGATCTTCATTGAGTCCAAAATGGCAAAGGAAAATATGGCTTCTTACCAGTAGGTAATGCTTCACATGTTTCTCATTCTTTGTTAATGATGGAAATCATCACAAAATGTTCTTGGAGAAGGTGAACAATAGGGGTTCATGTGCAATTGGACAAATCAAGTCTTTTCAATACAAGTTGCTTTAAGGGCTTGTTATGGCATACATTTAGTATCAAGAGCTCAAAAGGTTTGTATGAGAGAAGGGAGTAAGGAAGTGAAGGTCGATTAAAAGATAATGTTCTTTGCTTTTGTAGATTTTATTAATGGTAGTTTATGAGTTGATAGTATTTTGTGATTAAAGTTAGGTGATAGTGACATCTTTTTATGTAAATTGGATGTAGCATTATGGGGATTTTATTAGACAAGTATTCTAGATTGAATTTTTATAATTGGAGAATGGAATTTCAAATGCAACTAATAATTAAGAATTTATGAGGAATAGTAAGGAAAAAAGAAAATCTACCTAAAATGCAAATAAGTTATTAGATTAGAATAGTAGATATGATAAAGCCATGGCTATTATCGGTCTTGCTCTTTTCAACTCTAAATTAGATCATATATATTTAGAAAAAAAATCAACGAAAATTTGGGATGATTTGAATAAAATGTTTGGAGAAAAAGCACTTAATGCAAAGTTTTCCCTAAAAAGTTTCAATTATTTAAGTTTAAATTGGAAGACATAATCACAATGTCAAATTACATAAGTAATTTAAGGTCTCTCATTAGACAACTAACAAAATTCAAGGATCTAGTAGATCATTACGATGCTAGAGCTATATTGTTAAATAGTTATCCTTCAAAATATAGTAATGTTATTTTTACACTCAGTCAAATAAATTCTCAAAACTTAGAAGATATGATTTCAGCCCTTTTAGTAGAGGAAAAGAGAACAAATGCAAAAGATACAAAAGGAAATTCTCAATTGGAGTTCATGCATTATATTCTTGAAGCCATAATAAAAGGTCAGGGACAAACAATGGGGATATTAATTTATTTTATTGTAAGAGAAAAGGCCACCTAGCTTGGTCTTGTAAAGCTTGAGCCATAGATGTTCTTAAAGGAAATCTCAAAAATAAAACAAATGAAGGTAACTTAGTTTGTATTGAGGATGAGGATTCAAGGATCCACTAGATGATGGATTTTTTGATATTGATAAGAATGGATTAAATTACTTTGAGCTATCACATTAGAGGTTGGTGGCATCAAAGGATGGATGAATTTATATCATCTCAAGTTAGCTTCTCACTTTGAGATGGTGCTTTGTATGAGAAGCATTTTTGCTTCCTTTCTTATTTTACTTGTTGATGTTGATGGATTTTAAAAATACATATATTGTGGAGTTTGATTTTTGGACAAGTAGGGGATTTGGTGTTGAAATCAATATGGATTATTATCCAACGATTTTACAAGATTGTGATAGATAATTATGTCATTACGAGAGTTAAGAGATAACTTGATGGAGCCCTATTTTTATAGAGATCAATATGGATTATTGTCAAATAATTTGAGAATCAATGATTCGAGAGTTTGGGAAAATGGTATTCCAAGAACCCAGGAATTCAACTCAAAGCAGCACCCTTATGAGTGTCACAAGGCAGCTTGATCGAGTGCCACCTGATTCAAGATTTTTTTCTTCAAGAAATATCTTCTCATGAATTTATATTTATGTTATCAACAAGTTTTGTTATGTAAGCCTTAACGAAAGGTCCCTTAGCAAGGTGAGTTAGAGATTTCAGGGGTACTCTCGCAGGAACAATGTAATAAGGGGGGAATTTTAGCATAGCTTAGTGCAATATTACATTGTTTTTCAAACTAACATTGCAATTATTGGTTTAGTTATAGTTACATGAACTATATTTCTCCTTTATATATGTTTTTTCTAAGCATCAAATATATATCGACTATTCATTGTTCTCTTCAATTTTGTATTTTTTGATATTTGAAAGACTTATGCTAATAGATTAAAAATGGAAGTGTTTGAGAAGGATGATGTCCATGAGCTCATCTATCTCACGATATTAAGAATTAGACCAAAAATGAAAGTTCCTATTCAAACCAAGACATAACCTTAGATTAAGCTCAACAAAAGAGTGCAAACAAACACAATAGCATCGAAAATCAATTAAAATATTACCAAATGACTCTATTGTTGAATGATTTTCTCCAAGTGATAATTGGTATGTGGATGCTCATTTTCTTGAAGTTACCTAATTTGAACACATATACTTAGATCAAAATCTATGATGGATTATGAAATAAATGAAAGAGTGCGTCTATTTATAAAATTTTGGAAGAGGTAATGGATGGTTGAGATTGGACGGTGAGATCAATGATGGATGATGAATGAGAAGACTTCCCTAGGATCAAGGATATAATGGATGATTGATATGGAGGTTGTTGGAATGTGAAGGGATATAATGCATTGTCTATATTTGGTAAATAGTTGCGACCATGTGAGACATAAGGGGCATGTGCATCTAAGAAGCCTATATTCTTTGGTTTGGTGGAGAGATTATTGGAATCATAAGGATAATTATTCTTAGGTGTCGGTTTTTCTTGAAATGGGTATAGAAAATATAGACATTACTAAATAATAATAATATTTCATTATTTAAGTCATGTGTGAGGTGTAAATAGTATCTATTTATTTATTTATAGTGAGAAAAGATGGAAAAATGGTATGATTAAATAATAATTTTGTTCAATTAAGTGGGAAACTTTAGGTTAAGGGAACTTGTCTAGATGATGTATTTGATTGATTAGGACTAGGTACAGAGAGGAATATTTAGGTTTCTATAGTAGTTTCAATATTTTAGACTATTTTAGGTCTTATAAGATTCTAAAAATCTAGTATTTACATGAAAAATGCACTAATAAGAAAGTTCCAAAAATTATAATTTTGGGGGGTCATATTAGCAAAAAAGAGTGTTAAACTAAATAATTTGGGGGGTTGGTAATGCTCACACATTCAAATTATAAAATTCCAACTTCATATAAAATAGTCATA
>VDFB02149800.1:0-13878 GCA_007258455.2 Sequoia sempervirens
CATGCTTGGGGCGATGCCTCTATCTATCAGAGTAAGGTGATCCAGCGCCTTGAGGTATTGAGGCATGTGCCATTGCAGTTGCTGATTGATGGGGGTGTCATTCAGGCGAATGACCGATATGACTTCTCTAGATGGTATTCTTCGGCTATCACAGGGCGTGGCTTCTTCGATGCGGCACAGGCAGATTCAGCCAGAGTACATAGGGCTATGGCCAACATTATGGATGGAGTTCAGAACACCTTTGAGGCCATATTTGCTAGGCGGCTGAATCCAGATGAGATAAGTTTTGATAATTTGAAGGGTTTGCTGGTGCCTTTCTTCGCAGATGTTAAGACCTTTGTACAGGATGATTTCGAGAATACTGCTACTTTCTCCTCTCTGATCCAGAACACGTAGGACTCCTTGACTGCTTGGAGAAAATCTTGTACAAGGCATGAGCATTCAGTCGCAGTATTAGAGTTTCAGTTAGATTGTGTTCCACCGATTTCAGTTCATGAGGTTGAGGCTGTGCTTCGCAGATTCGTGGAGTTGGCAGTCAGAGAGAAGGCCAATGGGAACACACTACTGGACGAGGATCTTCTAGAAGACTGAATATGGAGCATTTATTACCATTTACTATTTATGGGAGTGATTGGGAATCTTTGATTCATTTAATGTACCACTCCCTATTCTGGCAGTTTTTAGGGTTACGGCTGAGGTGGCACGATTTTGGCCACTCTATTGATTGTAACCCTAGCCGTCTTTTGGGACTTGGCTAGCTATAAAAGGGGGAGTCCCCCTCATTTGTAAGACATTAGATTAGAACATTAGAATCAGAGTAGAGCTAGAGATTGGAGAGATTGCATAGTAGAGTATAGTAGTCATTTTGCTTAGCATAGTGTGGAGAAAGAAAGTTTTCCCTTTGAAAACTTTTGAAGAGATTGTTGTGTAATACTTTTCATGATAATAGATCTTTTCATTGATGGTGGAATTCGTCTTGTCATGAATTGCTAGCAAGGTTTCTTCTTCCTTTCGTATCCAAGTAGCTTAATTTCATGCAAGTAGTTTACTTTGATGTGTGGTGTTTTATTGAGATAGCTTCACTTTATTCCATACCACTAGCGGCTTGTTGATGATAAGTCCGCCTTGCGTGGTCAACTGGACATTACCTTGAGTTTAACTTCGGTTGTGGTTTACATGCTTATATGCGTCGTTTTGATGGTGTATGTGTGTTAAATTATAACTTGAACATCTTTTGCTATCCCCTTGAAGATTGCACCGATTTTACTGAGGCTGTCCGACGTGAGGCTAGGTGAAATCTGGTTGAAGTCTATTGAAACGAAGCCCCATATATCCTGCATTTAGAATAGAATATTAGTTTCTTAGGCCTTATACCATTTACTTTCCGCACATTTCCGATTAGTTTTAGGAGAATAAGCTATATTGCCAAATCATACGCGCAAAATCCCCTTCAAAATCATACCAACTGCTAACTGCAAGAAGTCTGAACAATTGTGTAAGTCCCCTCGTAAGAACACAACAAATACACATCAACCAAGCTGAGTCTATTCGCATTTAAGGAACCTTGGAGTTGAACGTGCGAACTTTCTCGCAATCTTAGCGCACGGAATACTTTGATCAAGAGAGAATGGAATACCCTTCGGACTATTTTGTTCTGCTGTTTGGTGCGGTCACAAAAACCACGTTAACAGGACGTACTCCTGACAACGGGCGTTTCATACAAACTTCCCAGAATTGTATCTCTGACCTTCGAAATCTTCATTAGCTCATGTAGGGGGAGACTAACCTTCATCCTTTTGAATTCTTCTAGTACATAAGAGCCAAGTCTTTTCATGTCCTCTCTAGGAAGACTCTCCTTCTATCTTTCCCCAACTTGATGAACTGGTTGCTGAATAGCTTGTTGTCCTCCTCCGCCTTGCGTTGTATTCTGCCCCCTGTACTCTGGAGAATCTCTTGGTAAACTTGTGTTATTGCTCGCGTTGGGGTGCGGCGACGTTGTAAAATTATTTGGAGGTACCGATGAGGTCAGAGGTTCACGTTGTTGGTGGTAATTCCTTTGATATACTTTAGGGGCTTCACCTCTAGTAGTTTGAAAAGCTTGTATCTCCCTTCTTCCTTCTACCAAGGCGCTGTTGTTGAGAGGCGGAAAAACATAACCATCTCTATGAAGAGGCTCTTCTGGTGATGAATACGTGGCGTGAACTTCTAATGGTATTTGAAACTCTGGCATCCCCACGAGACCGTGTTGGGTGAAAATTATGTAATCAGCTTTTCGATAGATTACACAACTTGGACTTCAGCCACAGCTATGTGAGATGTAAATCTCTCCTCTCTGAAAGGGGAGGCGCCCTTCTTACTGCTGATAGAGGCGATAGTAAAACAAACAAGCAATTACAAAATGTAAACGAAACTTACGGAGTGGGGGGGGTGTGTTTCATTCATCCTTCTCTCTTTTCTCAGAGAAGATGTTTACAATGCTTCACCGTTGGAAGTTTACAATTCTTGATAACCTTAAACTAACAACTAGCAGTAATACCAATACCTCTATCTCATCAAAGCGAAGCGTAGAGATACCAGAAGTGATTAATACTAAACAAATAAAGTAGAAAAGGGAAAGCTCACGAAGGCACAAAGTCATTCCGTAGCTTTATCAATGTTGGATCTGTGCAGATGTACCGTTTGTCACGTTAGAAGCACAAAGTCTTCTTAGACGCAGCAATTCCTCAAACAGCATGAACGATTACAAGCACAAAGTCTTGTAGATCATCCAACAAAAGTATCAAAGAGCACGAACGATTAGAAGCACAAAGTCTTGTAGAACCTTCGACAAGAGTATCCAAGAGTATGAATAATTACAAGCACAAAGTCTTGTAGATCATTCAACCAAAACATGCAAGAGCATGAACGATTACAAGCACAAAGTCTTGTAGATCATTCAACCGAATGACAAATAGAAATACAAATGCAATCTAAATAATAAATGTAACACAAAGTTTACATAAACTACTTAGAGTCCTTCAGATTTCTCAAGCTAATCACCACCAAATAAGATCAACTCACAAAAGTATCGAATCCAACGCAAAGTTTGGCTTGCAATCCTCTTCTTTATTAATCGAATTTCATTCACAAAGCATGAACGCAAAGTTTCACAAATTTGCTTCAAAAAGGGCAGCACTTCGTTGCAAAACACTAAAGGATAAGACAATGAAAATCCCTCACATATAGAAGAGGGACGGGCAAAATTAGGAAAGTTAAGAAAATTAAGGAAGGATTAGATGGCGATTTTAGGAGATCTTTACGACTAAAATCAAGTGTTTGTTTTCAAAATATTACATCTTTGATCTTGGTGTAATTACAATTTACAAAAAGACATTCGAAAATGTCGAGAAATATTTACAAGATGCATAATGGGATGCACCGGAAATATCTAACATTGGAGAATAGGGGGCTGCTTCATGTTTCTTTGCATTGGGCACAGAAGTCTTAAAATTTCCTCCTAGTCTCCTGCACGAACTTCTCATCTGGACCAACGGTGTAATCCACAATGGTGTGAATTCTCGCGATCCATCTCATGGCAGATGAGTGAACCGTCTTGCACCTGTCAAGATGCGTCTTCAGGTTGTCCAATGTGAGCCTTGTATCACAAATGATGTTCAGTGAAGCTTCTGAGAAGTCTGAACTGTCAATCAAATTCATGATGGCTTCCTTGAAGATCTGGGATATTTCTGTGGCCGGCAGGAAGATACAATTTTCCTCAAGAAGTTGACCAGGCAACTCTTTGATACCTTTTCAAGAATGGTGCGATGGCCATCGACATCTTCCTGTACTTGGTCAAGATCTTCTATAAGAGATTGAACCACTTGAATTCTGTGTTTCAAAGATTCTCTTACCTCAACGATCTTTTCTTTGTCAGGAATTACCCCAACCTCCACCAATTTACTGAGCTTTACCTGTTTCATTTCCGACCATGACAACAGGCATTTTTCCATGTCTTTGCACTCTTGGGAAAGTACACTTTTTTCTTTATCAAGCTCTGTGGTGAGCTTGGCCAACAAGGTAGTTTTCTCGTCCGCAGCCAATATAATCTGAGAACCGTGTTCAATGATCTTCTCAACAAAATCATAAACACCCTGCCTTTGGAGGCGAATTTCTCAGCTTTCTTGACAGCTGGGTCTTCACTACTTACCACTGTCAGCGGTTGTGCATTACTTGGAGAACCTGCAAGTCTCTTTGCAACAGTGGCATAATGCCCTGCCCTCTGTTTGCACATGTTACGAGCTTGCTCTACTTTATTCAGCCTTCCAGCCAAGATATCCAAAGTGACTTGCGCATCGGCTTTTGCACTTTCATTGATAACCTTGCCAAGCTGGACCTTTGTTACCGTGTAGTCTTCCATATTGACATCACCTTCTTCCCTTGGTGGTATGCCAATTTCAGCATACTTGTGGCCAGACTTATCAACGTTCACCTTGAGTATACCTTTGCCTTTTTCTTCCCTTTGGCTTTTGGAAGAACTATCTCTTCAAGGTCGAGCTCCTCTGGAGAAATCATTTGCTTTTTACGCTTCGACACTTGAGATATTAGCCAAGGAGGAAGAAAAGAAGTGTGAACTTCTAGATTTATTGTCAATTCAGTCGCCATTGCTACTTCTGAGGTTATTGTCATATCTGAACTTACCATAGGTATTGTGACAATCGGAGAAGTGTTTGTCATCATTGCTCCTGTAGTTGACACATTGAGCTGATCACGCATCGACTCATTCATGAAACGATTGAATTCATTTTCAGAAGTGATATCATACGTTGGCGAAGACAAGCTAGGAATGGACGATGGAGGGCTTGACAGTATATCAACCGTATGGATGCTTGTCACTGAAGAAGTATCAAGCTGGGTTGATGCTGCAGGGATAGGAGATATCTCGACTGCAGGAATGCATGTGGTAGGAATAGGTGACGAGGGAACATGAGGTGGAGGAGTTCTTGAATCTGGAGGGGTATGAGGAATATTTGAAGTCACAGGCGATGATGTTCTGGGAATTTCCTCAATTACATTCTCAGGAGGAGAAGTAATTCTTTCTTGATCATGCCCGGGTTCCTGTTGATCACCCTCTTGTCTCTCTGATTCTGGTTCACCTTCAAAATCACCTTCAGAAACTTCATCAAACTCTTGCTCGCTTTCAGAAACCTCTTCTACATCAGAGTCTGCTTCTGTTGAATCTTCATCTTCAGCGGATTGGTCACTTGAAGTTTCTTCTTCATCGGAATCTACCTCCTCTAGAATAGGCTTTTTACCTTTAGAGCGAGATGGATTAGATTCCGTGATTACTGTCTCTGGGACGGACTGAGTATCTTTCTTGCCAACAGTGAACTTGATCCTAGGACCTCTTCGTGAAGAAGTAGGAACGGCCGCTGATTTATTTTTGTTGCGGAGTTCTTGCTGTTGGCGAGCTTCTGCTTTGGATTCCTCTCCTTCTGAGTCTGTTCTGAAACTTTTCATTTCATAACTGTGTTTATGCAGCCATTCTGCATTATTGGCTAGGATTGGCCTCAACCTTTCTCTCATGCTGGTAACTTCTTTCCTAGACCATTGTATTGTAGGCAACGACCTTTTAGCAATTTTTTGCTCATCATAGGCAGCATTCATGATATCACCTGGATCTTCAAAATCCTCTGGTAGGTCAGCAATACCAAGATCTCTGATTTGTTGAACCGTCAATCTGCAATAGTCCATTTTGCGAATGGCTTCTTCATCTCTGCAATCTGCCCAGATGTCCTCAAAACGGTACTTGTGATGGTGTCCCGTTTGCAACATTTTTCTGACATCTCGGTAATCGAAATCAAACCTACACCTTTAGGTTTTGATGGTCATGATCTGCATTTCAGCATGGCGGGGCTTGAAAGCTTTTCGCGGTTTGGATGGTATATCGGCCCGATGGTCGATTAGAACTGAATCCGCTTGTAGTTGCTTCTTAAAGGTTCTTTTGCTGACATCAAGCATGCACATCAACCGCGAGGAACCCACTTATCCGAAGGATAACGTGGTAGCATGTAGGGACAACCAGTGTAGCAGCCTACTCTCAAGTAAGTAAACATTGGGAATTGGAGAAATATGCATCCAACTTTACTTACCACTTTATAAGCCTCATCAGATACTCTTCTTCTTTCCAGAGTTGGATCAAAATTGAAGAGCAAAGGCGCAAAGAAAGCATCAGTGACCCGTCTGAAGTGGTGAAAGCTTTCCTTCAGCTCCAATTGATAGAAATATCTGTACACAAGCACCATTATCCGATTCCCTTTCGTAGATAGACCTGGGAATTGTCTCATTACAGCCGCCGCGTACACCAGGTAAGAAGTCATGTAGAACTTCAATGTCGAAGGAGCATTGATCAACTGCTCGTGTATTTCATCACTGATTTGTTTGCCCCAGTCAATATGCACCTTCTGCCTTCTTATGATCCTGATGTATTCATACATCCAATCGTGAAAAGTGGATGATTCCGGCAAGCCTTTCACTCTGCTTAGAAATGTGATCATATCTTGGCGTCATCTTTGAAGTCACTTCGCAGGAGTCCTTTCGGCCATCTAGAAACAGATGATCTAGGCTTCTTTAACCATTGAGTGTTTATCAACTGTTTAGCTTTATTGGGATCAGCATCAAAGATCTCCTGTGCTTTTGGTATAGAAATATCAATATATTTCTCCATATGAGGGACCTTGAAAACAATATCAAAGAAATCAGGGTCGAGTCTCAGAATCTCGTGCCCGGAGGAATCAATCACACTTCTACTTTCTCTGATGTAATGAGACGCCACCTGAAGAACAAACTCGGTATTGTGCGCAGCTGTAGGGAACATTTCCACCAAATGAAGGTTGTTGTGTACGATTGCTCTCATTGAATCAGGAAGAGGCTTCATCTCTGTTTGCTTTGCAAAATCAACCAAGTCCTGATGACCAACCTCCGTGTCTTTTATCTCTTCCACCTTGGAGAGCACTACAGTCGGCGGATAAACACCTTGATATTTTTACTTCATCTTGCCTTTTGCTTTCGAAGAAGGAGGCTTACTAGCAGTCATTAAAAATAACTGGAACTCTGATTACTCTGACTTGACGATCTTTGAAAAGAGACTGCAATCCATTTAGCCGGAACAAACATTAATTGTTAGGAAACATGGGAAAGCGCAAAATGAGCAACGAGGATGGGAAAGCATGGAGCAGATGACGAGAAACGCAAAACGATGCACAAAAACGGAAGAACAAGGCTCTGGAGTGCACTGGTCGAAAACGAAGCTCATCTGGAAATGATTGTAGAAAACTTGGAAAAAGTGTAAGGGCGCCAAAATTCAGCGCCCTTACATCTCAGGAAATTCACTTTTGATGCAAGGGCGCTAAATTTTAACGCCCTTACATTTCTTCAGAGTTAGAAAATTTGACAAGTTTCAATATGTCATAGCGCTAAAACTCAGCGCTTCAGCATTTTTTGGCAAATTTTGAAAAACAGATGTAAGGGTGAGTATAAATGGCGCTCGTGCTTGGCAATGCAATTGTTTGTAACATGGAAGCTTGGAAGACAATTTTTGTTTGCCTTTGGATAGGGTTACAATTCATCATCATTATATACGCATTCAAAAGCTAAAGAAATTTTCTTTCCAAGTGATAGATCTTTTCAATGTTCGCAACAAAGCGAATGAAGAAGGCGACAAGAGGGTTATCAACACAAAAACGTTAGAAAGAAAGGAAAGATGGAGAATGCGTGAGAAATAAAAGCTCGCCATTCATTACGTGGTGAAGATTAAAAATGGATAGAACATGCGAAGGTAATATGCGAATGAAGAGGAACACGCGAAGAAAGAGAGAGTAAACATCAACGCATGGAAGCAAAAACGCGAATGGAGAAAGAAAAGAAAAACAAAAACGCGTATAAGAACAAACGCATATGTTAATCCTTGAACAAATACAAATGAAAGAAGAAAAAAGACAAAGAAAAAATGACTTACCAGAATGAAACGCGAAGATTGGTGAAGGATAAATGGCGAAAATCTTGAAAGAACATTTTTTGCAGTTTGAGAAGCACTTCGCCCAGCAAGAGGAGAGAAAAGAACATAAAATATAAACAATGAAAATGGCGAATTCATACTTTTAAGTGAAAAGGAAAATTAAAAACCTAACTCAAGTCGAGCAATAAATTTAGGCATGAAAAGTGGCACGATTGACGAAAAACGCGAAAACATGAAGAAACATGCCAAAGCCATAAAAAAGTTTAAGTGGCGAAGAAAAGTGTAATGGCGCTAAAATTTAGCGCCATTGCATCTTTTAGAAATTTCACTGCATGCAGGGGCGCTAAATTTTAGCGCCCTTGCACTTTTTGTACTTAGCCAATTTTGGCTTCAGGGCAGGAGCGCACTTTTTCAGTGCCATTGCATTTTTCGTAATTCACTAAGTACGGACAGTGAAACGAAGGATCTCGTTTCAAAGGATCTCAGGTAAGAGGCGAACATGGGAATGATCGAATTGACTGACCGAGACTTAGGAAACGCATTCAGTGGCTTGAAAATCGCCGTTATCGCGTGCTTGAACTTCACAAATCTAGGAAGCGAACAAGTTTAAATTGAGGGTTATCTAAGTGGAATGGCTTGGCGCTAGATTAATTGATAACAACACCATGCTTTCGTCAATGATCTCATCTATATCACGGGGATGGGGTACCAATTTTTGATTATTGCTTTGATTGAAGACGCGGTAATCACACATATGTTGATAGTGCCATCCTTCTTCAAAAAGAACTCTGCTGACGCGAAGACTCTTGATTTGAATGGCAGCCCATTTCCAATAGTTCTTTTATGTTTTTCATTTAGATCCCATACGCTTCTTAGGATACCGATATGGTGTTGTGATGACTGGCTTGGCCCCTTCGTTGAGTTCAATGACATGCTCAGCTCCCCTTTCAGGAGGCTACCCAGGAGGTAGATCAACAAACACCTTACTCTTCTTGGTGAGTATAGACTGGATATCTGGAGGATAGTCCCTCTTTGTTTCAACTGGACTAGCTAGAAGAACCATACATTCCCCAGCCCACTCAACTTGCTCATGCCGAATCAGCCTCTCCATTCTTTTGAATGACACAATCCGAGGATCACCATTGGACATTCCCCTTAGCACTACCTTCTTCCCATCGGATTGAAACTTGAGCTCCATTGTTTGTAGATTGAGAGAGATTTCCCCAAGTGAGCGTAGCCATTGAATACCAAGTACGGCATCTGTGTCACCAATAGTAACTACATAGAAGTCATCTTTGACTTCATAGTTGCCCAACTGCATATACATGTTAGGAACCCTTCGGTTGCAAGAAATATGAAACCCATCAACCACCATGACTTTGAAACCTTCAAATTCTTCCGTTTTAAGACCTCTCTTTGCAACCACTCCTTCGTCAATGAAATTATGTGTTGCCCCAGTGTCAATTAAGGCAACAATACGGTGACCACCAATCCCACCACGAACCTTGAAAGATTCGTTCTTTTGGAAACTAGAGAGTTGGGCAATAGGGCCCCCAACTCCTTGCTCATGATTGGACTCTTCTGGGGCTCTTTCCTCCTCACTGTCCCCAAAATAAGATTGCTGATCAGACATATCAGATTCTGATCTATAATCAGAATAGGCCCCCATATGGTTAGAATGCCCTCTTCCATAGCATCTATGGCCCTTAATCCAAGGTTCCTTACAAGTATAACACTTGCCATCCTTTCTAAGTTGCTCACGCTCCACATCAGTCAACTTAGGTGGAAACTTCTTAGGTTGATTTAAAACATGCTTCTTGTCCCTCTTATGAGAAAAAAGGCTTAAACTAAAATTTTGGCCTAGGGGTAGCCAATTCCATGCTTCTAGCTTTCTTGATGGCTTCTTCAAGACTTGGTGGGTCAAATGCCTTAACCCATCCCTTCAATGGTTCCATCAACCCTTCTGAGAATAGAACAACTAGTCTTCTTTCAGTGATGTTGGGCACCATCACAGAAAGTCTTTGGAAATCTCCAATGTATGCTTCCAATGCACCATGTTGTTTCAGCTGTGCAAGCTCCCTAAACTTCACTTCAGGATCCTTAGTGTCGAACCTCTCAATCATCTTGTTGGTGAACTCATCATAGGTCTGAATGAGGTTGTGGCCAAGAGTGACCAAACCATGGTACCACCACTCATAGGCAGCTCCTTCCAAATGCAACGTTGCAAACTTTATGGCATCTTCCTCCGGCATGGGCCTTAGCGATAGGTAGTTGTCCAGCTTCTGAACCCACGACCTTGTTGAACACTTATCACTTCCATCGAAGTGAGCCAATGACACCTTCCCAAGGGCTTGTTGATAGTCAGTCCTGTGAGCCATAGGGGCTCTGTTATCAACTCTTCCTCCATTTCTTTTGTTTCTTTGGTTCAAAAATTGATCAAAGGACCATTGGTCTCTAAGATCAGGGGGTAAGGTGGCATACTCCAAGTAGGCTTGCTTGGCATCATCTGCAAAAGGAATGGCAGCTTCAACTTGTGGTTCCTCCCTCTGAGTGAATGTAGGAAAGAGTGGCCTGGAGGCTGATCCTCTAGAGGTGGCCTCATGTTGGCCAATAGTCCTGTCTCTCCCATTGCCATTGTTTCCATTGACACCACTATTTTCTCTTGTGGCATTGTTTTGACTAGGAGTATGATTCTGAGCAGCCTGCTGATCCATTCTTGCAAGCAAACGGGACATCATATCAATCATCCCATCAAACTTCTTCTCCATCCTATCCTCTCTCTCATCCTGTTGACATTGATTTTTGTGACCTTTTAGCGAGAATAAAATTAAGCCAATGGCTACCCTATTCTCTCTTGATGAGGTATCGTACGCTAAGATTGCAGAGAGTTCATGCATTGACTCAAAGGTTCTTCGGTCAGAATAGGCTGGGACTAGCTCCAATGTGATTTGCTGGTATTTCAAGGGGACTTACAGAATTGTTCAACAACAGAGGAAGGGGTCTCCACAATTCGACAGATTTATCAATGAAGCACAAATTTCCTATTCTAATTAGAAAGTACTGAATTTAAAGTGGTGCAAGGTTAAGAGAGTCTAAATCTATTCTAAGTGTGGGATATGGAGCTCAACTTCAGCAGACTTCAACCAAACTTCACTTTGCCTCGCCTTAGACAGCTTCCACGGAGTCGGTGCAATCTTTGGGGAGATGACTAAGAGTGTTCAAACCACCCTTGACATGAAGGAAATACCATCCTGTGACGCATACCATCATTCAAAATGTGATTGAAGTTAGGCCCACAACATTTCTAGTTGACCACACAAGGCGAACACACCATCAGTGAGCCCGCTAGTGGTATGGATAAGCAAAGCTTGCTTAGATCAAACACCACATTCCACAGCTAACATCTACTTGCATAAAATGAAATTACACTACTTGAAGTAGAAGGGATGAAGAAACCTCGATAGCTATCCATAACAAAGACGAATTTCACCATCAATGAAAAGATCTTTTATTATGAAAGTTTTACACAATAATTTCTTGCAAAATTTTTCAAAGGGAAAACTTTCCTTCTTCAACTACACTATCAATCTATACTAAGCTACTTCTAAGTTGTCCCTCTACTCTATGCTTATTGTCTAACTTCTACTCCTAATTTCTAATGAGTACAAATGAGGGGGACTCCCCCTTTTATAGTTGGCCAAGTCCAACAGACGGCTTAGATTACAATTGGATGGATGGCCAAGATCGTGCCACCTCAGCCCTAAACAAGATTCACACTAAAAACCACCACCAAGAGGAGTGGGGTGATAAATGAGCCATTAATGTCCATCATCCTTCTAGAAGATTCCAACTTTGAAATGCGTTCACACTGTTCTTGATCTTCTTCTTGATGTCGTTCTTCAACTTTGCTTGAGCTTCTATTCTTTTATCCATCTTGAGTTTTGAAAACATTTCTTCTCTGTCACTAAGTCTCAACACTTAGCCATTTTTCGCAACTTTTCTTCCTTTGAGGTTGAAATGTAGTCTTGGAGTATTTGCTTCATCACTTCAAGTCATCACCGCTTGGTTTCGACGTTCCTCCTGCAAAACAAGCAAGGAGAAGAGTATTAGAACATTTCATAATATAAACTCAACTTACTAGGATTTTCATGTTTTAACTTCCAAGGGTTCATCGTTTTTCTTCTAACAAACTTCATCCTCAAATTCTTCATGCCTTAGCCAAATTAGCAACCCATCTTGTGTTTCTGGTACTTTACTTTGATATTTCATCAGCTTCGGACTCGAGAAATAACCATCGGGAATTTGATCAAAAATTATCCTAGGCACTTAACCCGAATTCATCCGTAAAGGCGACCCTCTTCAACATCTTTTCCTTTCTGCCTTAGAATTTTTCAATTTTTCCCTTAGGAAATTCATTATTGATGCCCATCAAAAATCTCCATCACGAGAAAAGCCTTGGCAGTGCTTAGAACTTGGAAATCAACTCTCGATTGAACATCTCAATACCGAAGAAAAATTTCTTGAGCAGCGTCGAACTCATGGGTTGGCCTGTGAGCGGGTTCATTTAAATTTTAAAATTTTGAACCTTAGAAAATATCTCCTTATGAAATTTAACCCGTTTCTTCACACCTTTGAGTGCCCCATTGTTCTAACTTGAGAAATTTTAATTTGTCCTGCAATGCCAATATCTTCTAACTCCGTCACTGGAAAATTCATTCGTGCTTCAAGAAGAATTCTATCACCCTCAAGGTCTAGGTGTATTTTCTAAGGAAGAAAATACTTTGCCTTAGAAAAATTTGAATCACTTTGAATTTTTTTGAAAATTTTGCCTTGGTGAGAAAAAAATAAAAATCATCAACTTTACTCAGAAAATCTTCCTGCAAGCACATCACACTTAAATTCCAACGCCTGGCATGTTTTATTTTATTCACCACCTTATATACTTTAGGCGCATTTAGCTTATTACCAAGGATTTAAATTCCACGCCTAGCACATTTAAACTCCCATGCCTTAGCAATTATCACTTCATCACCCTTACACTTTGGGCACATATCCAACTTGAAGAAGGATATTCATCTAAAACTCCAACGCCTAGCACATTTAAATCTCTCCTCTTTGTGCCTTGGGCGCATATTACACTTGCTAGAAGATGAAACCTTCAACGTGACTCTTGATTCACATGGCCCCACTTGGGCGCATATAGCATGTAGAGGTGAATGAAGTTTCTAACGTGTTTTGACCTTTGACCCCTTAGCTTCTTTCTTGGGCGCATATGACAAGGTGAGGTGGATGAGATTCTAACGCCCTTGACTTCTTTAAATCTTGTTGACCTCTCAAACATGGGCGCATTTTGGCATATGTGGTGGATATCTTTGCCTTAGAAAATTTTGCATGTCATGCTTTCAAGGTGGGCGCATTTAGCTTAGTGTGAAGGGTAAACTTTGTTGACTCTTTGACTGGCTATCCTTGGGCGCATATGAACTTGCTAGAAGGTGGGCGCAAATGGGGAGTGGTGGAGGATGCTTTATGCCTTAGAAAAATTTTGAACTTCTTTCTAGAGTGAGGTCGCATTTTCCTATGTGAGGTGGACGAAACTTGTGCCTTAGAAAAATTTTATGCTTCCTCATCAAGCAGGGCGCATTTGGCCATGGGTGAAGGACGAAGTCCTGACTTAGAAATTTTTAGACACCTCAAGGCTAAAATGGGCGCATTTTAGGAAGGCAGGAGGATATCCAACACTTAGAATATTTTCTGATGCTATTAGCTTGAAGTGGGTGCACTTTCAAGGTGGAGGTGGATTAGATCAACACTTAGCCATTTTTATTTTTTTTGTCTTCGCCAGCTTCTGCATGCCTACTATTTATAGTAAGTCCTTCAATTCTTGC
>VDFB02149801.1:0-34866 GCA_007258455.2 Sequoia sempervirens
AGGAGTTTTTGGTGTATATGTATGACTGTCTTGGGGAAAATGGATAATTAGGGTATGAAATTGATGGAAAAGAAGTAAGTTTGATGAAATGTTGAAAGAGAAGCCTATGTGAGGGTTTTGAGAGTTTTTGTAGGAATTTTTCAAAGTCTTTGAGGTAGAGACAAGTTTGTATGAGGATTGGAACCCTGAGTTTGAGTAAACCCTACCCATTTCAAGTGTAAAATGAGGGTTTTCTAGAACAATGTCTAGGTGAGGTTGTATGCTTCTAAAAGCTGAGAAATTGGGCCTTTGGAAACCTAATAATAAGTTCTGGGTGGTTTTTTTAGACTGGTTGCAAAATCTAAGAGAACTTTCTTTGAAAAATAGACCTAATTGAAGGTCTGGTCAGCATTGTTTCTAGGTTTAGTGGAAGAAATTCTCAAGGAGTCAATGGTGGTTTTGTTATATGTTTTAGGATGGCTTGATGGGTATCTGGAAATGTCAAAAACTTGAGAGTGGAAGGGTTCTTTGAGAAGGAAATTTGGATAAACTAGGCCTACAAAACTAATTGGTAGAGGCAGAGTCATATTGAGAAAGGTGTATTGTAGGGGTTTGAGAATAAGTTTGTGGATTTATCTAACTTGATTTGTGTTGTTGTAGTTGAAAACCACCTATCCCTGCATTAGTATACAAATTAATTATTCATTTTCTCTCTCAAGTCTCTTTTGATTTTGAACCCCAATGTCTTTGTCTTCTATAAACTGGTCTTCATAGTGATTCTTTTGAACATACTTTGTTGGAGTTTTTGTAATAACTTTTGAACCTTCAATACTGCTATGAATTGGTTCTTCATCATCTTCTACTTTTGGAACACTAGTAGATTGAATTATTTCATCAACTCTCACATTTTCAATTTCCACAATCCTCTTAATCCTTTTGTTATAACATCTATTTGCTTTACTTCTCAAAGAATAACCAAGAAAAATACCTTCATTGGATCTGGAATCAAACACCCAAATTTTATTCATCCCTTTTTATTTAGAATTTGCTTCCAAATATTTTGAGGTATGTGAATAATGTAAGTCTTTCTCTCCATAGCTCATATTTTTTCTTATCATTCTTGTGTCTAATACGAGCTATGTTCAAAATATACACAACAAACTAAACTGCTTCTCTCTAATACATATCCTATAGATTTGCTTCACTCAACATTGTTCTAGCCATCTCTTGTACTGTTCAATTATTACTTTCTACAACTTCATTTTGTTGCAGTCCTAGGAGAATAAAATTGCATCCAAATGCCATGCTCTTCATAGAATCTATCATATTTCTCAAAAGTGAATTATCCACCCTTGTCTGATCTCAAAACCTTGATTGTTCTTCTTATTTCATTCTCCACTAATGCCTTGAATGCCTTAAACTTCTCAAATTCTTTTGAATTCTCTTTTAGAAATGTTATCCAAGTCATCCTAGTGCAATCATCAATAAGAATCATGAAATACATCTCACCTTGTAGACTTTTTATTCTCATAGGTCTACACATTTTTTTATGAACCAAATCCAATGGTTTTAAAGTAGAATACTCCTTATTAGGAAATATGTTCCTTGTCTATTTTACTTCATGACATGGTTTGCAACTAGTAGACTGAGGCTTCTTAATCTTTGGCATATCCCAAACCATTCATCTTGAGCTAATCTTCACAATTTCATCAAAGTTTATATGTCCCAACTTTTTGTGCAAACTTGACTTTCTTCTCTCTACATAGTGAGATGGCTTTGTCAATTAAACTCACTGAGATGATGTATGCCACTATCTATATTGCTTGCTTCCACAATCAATTCTTGAGTGCTTGATTCCATAATTTCACAACCTTCAACACTAAAAGATAGCTTATAGCCTTTATCACACATCTGACTCACACTTAAAAGATTATGCTTTAAGACTTAAACATACATAACATCATTTGTCTTTATCCTACCACCATCAAGATTCAAAGTACCCTTACCAAAAATTTTGGCAATAGAATTATTTTTGAGAGTCACATAACCTCCTTCAAATTTCTTTAAATTCATGAAATTACTTGTGTCTCTAGTCATGTGGCTTGAGCAACCACTATCTATGATCCACAAATTTTTCTCATTCTAAGAATGTAGAGAAGTTTGAGATATCATTTATTTCTCTAACATCTTATCTTTGAGAACCTTCTTCCATACTTTATTTGATTCAAGATTCCTACTTTTTGATCCTTCAATTTTTTAGTAGAGGAGAACTCACAAAATTGCTTCTACGGTTCCTTGCAATGTGTCTAAAATTATTGCATTTTTAGCAAATGATATTAAAATTTAATAGAGGTGCAAATGCATTTTTGCTGAAAAGTCATTTCTTCTTACTAGAGCTTTTCTATATTCCAAAGCCTCATGAGAAAAATTATTGCAATTAAAGAAAAACCCATAGAAAGGATAATTGAACCTAGTGTTGTATCCCTATCTTCTAGATCTTCTTCTCTTATTTTGAACTTGAATAAAACCATCATTTTGTGTCATTATTTCATCACTTTCAATGATTATTTTAGACCTTGAACTTACAAAGCCAATCACTTCTAGACTTGCTTTAGTATTTGTAGTAACAGAAAAAGTATCCCTTTTTTCCTTAGTTTGGGAATGAATAATTAAATAATAGAATAGACTTAATGATGCCTTATTTAGGGTGTTGTAAAGTGTATCTTTACACTTTCAATCTAATCTAAGGCTTTATTAATTAATTTCATTTTTTGACGGATAAAACCTGACACTCTTAAATAATAGCACACAACACTTATTTTACAAGGAATGTTTCTTAGGATAGTGACCTAGGACCCATTTGCCACTTGGAAAATGGGTCCTCACTAGGTCCTAGGACCCCCTTTTGACATGACATTTACATCCCCCGAAATATGTCCTAGTTCAGTATGCTAGAACCCATTCACCCTATGGTGAATGGGTCCTCACTTAACTTAGGACACCCCCCTTGGGATATGTTTTTGGTGGTATTTTAATGATTTCAAACCCTAGATCTGATGTCAGTTTGTGTTGTTTGAATTTTAGGATTTAATCTTAAGTTATGCATAAGTATAAGGTTATTTCACATAGTTTCACCTAGAAGATTTCATGCAAGCTAAGAGTACTTTCACAAGAGAATTCAATAAGGCATTCAAGGGAATATTTATTAAAGTTTATTGCAGCAATCAAAGATCCATTTCATCATGTCAAAGTCATGCATGTTGTTGAGCTAATATGATGTTGTAGCATTGGTGATCAAGTTCATGATCAAGATCTACATTCATTGAGGCCACTTCATGCTAGATTGCTGATTTGACATCCAAGATTTCATCCAAGGTATCATTGTTTCATATTTCATCTTTCATCTTTCATATTTCATTGTTTCATTACAAGGTTTAATTACCAAAATGGGGTTTGAACAAGGAAAACCCCTATTCCCTAACACAATATTTTTCTTCTCCTTTGGTGTGTGATTGTAGGTTTTTAGGTTGAAGATCAAGTGGAGAGAAAAAGTTGTCAAATTTGTAAAGTTATCAAAGTTGTCATCTTTCTTGCAAGATCATGGAAGGTCCTCTACAAAATTTATTTATAACTTTCAAGAGCTGAACACCTAGGATTTGGGAATGTAGACATTGAAGAATCGAATCCAAAAATTGACTTTCAGAACCCTAGCAAGGACTCATATGCCATTGGGCGAATGAGTCCTCAGTGAGGCCCAAAAAAACACTTTTTGCAATAGGTACACATCATTTTACCATCTTAAAGCCTACCTTTTTACTATTATATCAATTAGGTTTGATTTTTGATTGTCAATCGCACATTATATCCCTCATAATTGAGTGAAACAAACATAGAAAAAATTTGGGTGTACCCATTTGTTAATCTCATTTGTGGCGAACCCTATTTTTCTTTGTTTCAGTAGTCTTCAAAGACTATTATGTCACCTTGTTCTTTTGATCATCAAAACCAATTCTGATTTTGACATGCAAAGATCTTTGACTTCCCAAATCTAATCTAGAGTTTCAATAATCTTTCCAAACTTCATCTGCAACTACCGATTCACTTTCTCAAGCTCTTTTCTTATTGTCACAATTTTTTCTTCCAACCTCTCATAATCTTTATCTCTTGATAACAACTTTCCAATTAGAACTTCTTCAATCCTTTTTACTTCTTTTATCTGGGTCTTCATATCAACAATCTTTTTTTTCTTTCTTCAAATCCTATGATACTTTTTCTTTATTCCTCACTTCTACAATTATATTCTTCAACCTTTTGTTTTATTTCCAGTACATAACAATTCTTCCACAAGATCTTCTTCATCTTCATTGTTTTCAGAATCCATTTTTGCATCTCCTTCAATAGCTTCAAAATCCATGAATACAACCTTTCCAATTTCATCTCCGAAGATATCTTCATCCTTTTCTTTAGTAATGTAGTCTTCTTCCTCATTAGTGTAGAAAATATTATGTTTCCTTTGACCTTTATTCCTTTTCTTAAATGGTTAGTTTCCATAATTTTACTCAACATTGTTAGAACTATTATGGGGACACTTAGCCATAAAATGTCCTACTTCACCACAATTAAAAAAATTAAAAGGTAACTTTACTTTGTACTTACTAGAACCACTTTGTAGCTTCTTGAAACAATTTTCTTCCTTTGAATATGATGTAATGTCCCTTGCTGGAAAAATATATCGGATTTAACATAAAATAATTTCTCACTAAGATTTTGTGATTTTGCAATAATTTATAGTGAAATTAGGTATATCAAACACTTAGAAAATTCATATAAATTACTAGAAGATAATTTTTTTAAAAAATTGACATTATAAAAGCTAGAAAATGGTACTTTTTACAATCCAAAAATCTACCATTAAAAATTGCAAATAACCCCCAATACCAGAGCTTTCATTCACACAACCATCACTAGATTTTACCAGAAAATTACCAAATTGGAATATGAAAATATAACTGAAATATATATGTTTTGAGACTATTTTCTATAGGAAATTAAACTATAAATATGTTACTAATAATAGAAAGAGTCTAATTACAAACTATGAACCAAAACATACATAAAATAATAATAAAATCTTGCAACAGTGCACAAAATGAAGCTTTTGAAGCACGACTGCAATCTCTAGATGAAATTGCCTCTAGAGACTTGTAAAAACACTGCCTAAAAGTATCTATATCCCTAGTTTATCATCTTGGAAGATCACTCCTTCAATGGATTCTCAGTCTTTGTAGAAGAATTGTATAAGCCTCTAAAATTACCAAAGTACAATCCTGAACATGCAATGCAAAACAAATATATATCAAAAACTTTCCCAACCAAACTTGGGCACCAAGATCCCATGCCCAAAAAAGAGGATCCTTGCATGCCAAGAAAGAAACCTTTGTTTCCAAGTGTGTCTTCATCATAACTCCACTCCAATCTTGACTTGCTAAATTCAAATGTTGTCACACACCCAATTAAAGTCAATTTGCATAACAAATGCACTTTCCAACTTGGTCCCACAAAAATTTTATAAATATTTATAATTTTAATATTTATTTTCCCAAATTATGATGTAAATGTGATAAGGATAATATAAATATTAAATATATATTTTTTCCCAATGTCCCCTATGACCCTTCCTAGCTTACTATTTTGGGATGGTGGAAACTTACTATTTTTAGTAAGTACTCTTTTTAGAAAGAGGATACATGAAAAGTACTCCCTTACCAAATATTTATTGTCCTTAAGAAATTTATACCATGGTGCTTCAAAATTATGTTATACTACAAAAAATGTCTTGATCTAGTAGCTATGAGATGTTGTAATTCCTACCATAGAACACTGTGAAAACTTGATAGCTCAAACTTCTTTGTGACAATACCATGAAAAGAATAAGAATATTCATGAAAATATTTGATACATTCAACTCCCATTCCAAATCTAGATGGAATCTTCTCCAAAAAAAATTTTAAACTCACCAAATACTCCCCACTGAATAAATGTGATAGCATGTAACAAGCCAAACTTGCAATTGTTGAACAAGACAATTGAGAGGGGGGCTGAATTAGTTGTAGCAATTTCAACCTTTAAAACTTCCACTATAGTTTAGACCAATTATTATTCACAAATCCTTTACTCTACTAATATGATTAATCATTAAGTGTAAAAGAAGAAACTAAAAGAAGTAAAACCATACACACAATAACACCAGATGTATGTGGAAAAATCAATAAGGGAAAAACCATGGTGAGGATTAGCACAAAATATAGAGAATATCAAAATCGAATACAGAGGCTCACTACCAGAAAGGCCCATTGCCAAAACAAGACTTATTGTCTAGAACAAGACTCACTTTCCAATAAGGGTTAACTACCTAGAGTTCTCACTACCACATAATTACAAAGAAGATAGAGGAGATTTGTTACAAAGAGAAAGCAATCTCAATGCAATGATATTTCCACCATGGTTTTCTCACACACTTGTTAGAGTAATAAGTTATTATGTTAATTAATTACATCATATTGATTAATTAATTAAGTCACTTATTCCTCTTTATTACTTAAGCTAAACTTAGGCACATTAATAATTAATTAATTTATTAATTATTAAGTGTGCACACTAGGGTTTCATTTAGGGTTTCTTTTTAGGGTGATCTCCTTCATAAGGATTGATCACTTTGTAATAATTGATTCTCTTAATGCATTTTTGAGAGGTTTACAGAGAACATCTTTTTAGGTTCTTCATATCTTTGCATGTGACAGTATTCATCTTGCATGCGTGATCTTGGATTCTAACAACACTTGCAAACACACACAAAATATGTTAGATTCCTTTAGCTCGCTGGCTTTGGAACCCTAACAATAAATTCATACTGATATGCTCAAATCTGCATCACACACACATTTTATGTAATTCCCCGCCATGAAACCCCAAAGGACCACACATCTAACTAACATTTATGAAAAAAAATCATAATTTATGCCTTTTCAGAAACAAAAAAACACAATTTATCACTCCATAAGCACAAAATTCCAAATTTAACACACATTTTTCACACACACACACAAATTCACATCACTGGAAAACACATCACAAGGCTACAAAAAGGTCCATAGTGCATCCCCGATAGGAAGAATATCAGTGCATTACACACTACACTGAGGGTCCCATCCTTTCCATTGGTTTCCCACACCATTGGACAAACACCACCTATAGACAAATCTCAGTTTGCTAAGTGACGGTGACCAAAAAGAGAAAGCATAACATCAAGAGTACGAACAACTAGGTCAATGTAATGGGCTCGTATGTATCCAGAGTGCCCAGTGTATGAACCTGGATCTGATACCAAGATGAGCCCATTATGTTGACCTAGTTATTCATACTCTTGAGGTTATGGTTTCTCTTTTTGGTCACCCTCACTTAGCAACCCAAGATTTTTCTATAGGTGGTGTTTGTCCAATGGTGTAGGAAACTAGTGGAAAGGATAGGACCCTCAATGTAGTGCGCAATGCACCGATATTCTTCCTATCAGGGATGCACTATGAACCTTTGTGTAGCCTTGTGATGTGTTTTCTGGTGATTTGAATTTGTGTGTGTATGTGAAGAATGTGTGTTAAATCTAGAATTTTGTGCTTATGGAGTGATAAATTGTGTTTTTTTTTTAATTTTTGAAAAGGTGTAAATTATGATTTTGTGTCATAAATGTTAGTTAGTTGTGTGGTCCTTTGGGGTTTCGTGGTGGGGCATTACATTTTCACATCTATCTCACATATATCTTTCTTTCATTCATATTTCAAAAACATCTCGGCTTGTATTTATACCATCTTCAACTTTGAAACTCATACAAAGTTAGCCACACACCATTTGTATTTACAAATTCAAATTAGGTCGACACCAAAACATTCTACCATGGAATTAGAATGAGGGCGAACCAAACACATACTTAATGAGGACCTAAATAAGTCCCAACACACTTTTCCATGCTTCATGAACTTTGTAAGTAGTGATCAACACAAGGTTGGCCAACACCCATGGAAAACACATAAAAAAATTAAGCATATGCAACCTTAACTCTATCCAATCTCTCCAGATAGAAAAATTAACTTGAACATGATCATATTAGCTTACTCTTAGAATTGCAAGTCCTGAAACCACAAATCAGAGAAATCTGAAGCAACTACATTTCTCCCAAACCATGGCCATATACATAGAAAAGCATAGTACACATATTGGTGAAAGTATCTCACACTGTACAATGATCCAGAGGCCCAAATTCTAGATATAACAACCACCAAAAACCATAATTCATATATCAAGAACTCAAAAGCATAGAGACAATATAAAGCACATCCCAGAGAACATCCCAAAGCACACACATAATACCTGTAAACTTTCTTTACTACAATTTTCTCAATATCCTTGACATATACAACCAATAACTAATATTCATGACACCAATGATAGCAACAACTAGTTGACAACCACTTAACCATTTGACATCAATGACAACACCTTCATACTTACAACAATCTCCCCCTTTGTCATTAATGGCAACACATGATGTGAAAAACCATCAAAGACAACACAATAGCTCTAAAAAATCAAACTCTAGAATGCTTTCTCCTCATTATTTTTTGCATGATACTTTCTCCCCCTTTGACATCAATGGCAAAGGAAAATTATATTTGGCATTGTTTTCCTCCTTTGACATTACCAATACTCAATACTCCCCATTAGGATTACACCCAAACAATTGCACAATGACAACACAAGATACTACCTTCTTTTCCTGAGAGGTAGCTATCAAACATCAATCCAGAAGAAAGATAGATCCATAGATCCACTGGACTAATACATCTCCATATGCATCTAGTTCAAGAAAGGAGGGGAAATGACCCCTAGTTTCTCTCGGAGATAATCAAAATTATTTTTAGGAAGAGCCTTATTAAATATGTCAGTAATTTGATTGTTTGTCAATATATACTCAAGCTTTACTTCATTCTCCATGACCTTCACTCTCAAAAAGTGATATCTGATAGATATATGCTTTGTCCTTGAGTGCATCACTACATTCTTTGAAATGTTAATTGCACTTGTATTATCACAGAAGATAGAAATTGGATCATCATACATTATTCTAACATATTTCAGTGTCTATCTCATCCACAAAAATTGTGTATAGCAAGATGTTGCAGCAATATACTTAGCCTCTGTAGTGGATAAGGAAACTGAATCTTACTTTTTACTTAATCATGACACCAATCTACAACCAAGAAAGAATGCAACACCACTTGTACTTTTTCTATCATCAACACAACCTACCCTATCTACATCTATATAAGCACTTAGTGTAAAATTAGTATCCCTAGGATATCACAAGCCATAATCTGGAGTGCCATTCAAATTTCTAAATATCCTCTTAATAGTAGCAACACGTGTTTCTTTAGGATCTTCTTGAAATCTAGCCTAAAGAAAAACTACATGCATGATATCTAGTCCAGTAGCAGTTAAATACAATAGACCTCTAATCATCAATATGTATTTTCTCTAATCAGCCTTAGGTGAATCATCATCTTTACTCAATTTTCAGCCATTCACCATAGGTGTGCATATCGATTTGGAATCATCCATCCCAAACTTCTTCAATATTTCTTTTATATATTTTGATTGTGAAATAAAAATCCCTTTTTCTGTTTGATTGATTTGAAACCCATGAAAAAAATCCATCTCAACAAACATAGACATCTCAAACTCTTCTTGCATCTCTTTAGCAAACAACTTGCACATTGATTCATTTCCTCCAAAGATAATATCATCAACATATACAACCACTATCAATATTTTTTCATTTTCAATTTTGAAATAAAGTTTTCTATCTGTTGTACCTTTATCGAAACCTTGTTGAATCAAATATTTGTCTAACCTTGCATACCAAGCTCTAGGAGATTTCTTTAATCCATATAAATATTTATTTAACCTATAGACCATATTTGATTGATCTAACAACTGAAATCCTTCCAGTTGCTACATGTACACTTCTTCTAACTCACCATTTAGAAATGCAAACTTTACATCTATCTGATAAACTTTAAAATATTTATAAGCAGAAAAAGCTAAAATCATTCTAATGGATTCCATCCTTTCCATCAAAGCAAAGGTCTCCTGAAAATCTATACCTTCTACTTGTGAGTAACCCTTACACACAAGCCTTGCTTTATTTCTAACCACTTCTCCATTCTCATTGAACTTGTTTTTGAATACCCATTTTGATCCAATTATGCTTTTATCTACTGGTATAGGGACCAATTCACATGTTTGATTCTTCTCAAACTGCATAATTTCTTCTTTCATTGCTCTCATCCAATGCTCATCTTTACATGCTTCACTATCTTAGGTTCAACTTTAGAAAGTAAATGCAGATTTATTTCAATAGCAACAATAGCTCTGCTTCTTGTCAATACTCCTTTTCTCTTGTCTCCAATGATTTGATCTTTTGAATGATTATTTTTCACATATTTAGGTGTCTTTGGGGACACTACCAGAGCTTCTTCTTCTTCATTCTAATTTTCCTATTATTCCACAACTTCTACTTATCTATAATCAGGTTCATCTAATACATAGCCATCAACTTCAATTGAATTCTTTAATTCTTCATCCACCTTGACATTTGTGCTATCTACAATCTTTCTTATCCTTTTATTGAAACATCTGTAAGATTTTCTTCTAGTAGAGTATCAAAGGAAGATACCCTCATCACATCTAGCATCAAACTTCCCTAAATTTTCTTCATCCCTTTCAATATAATATTTGCTTCCAAATACCTTGAAATACTTTATAGTAGTAATTCTTCCACACCATAGCTCATAGTGGCTCTTAGTGCTGTTGGATTTTGCTTGAACTTGATTGAACACATAAACAATAGTGTGAATAGCTTCTCTCCAGTAAATTTCTAGTAGATTTCCTCTATTATCATTGATCTAGCAACTTCTTGAATTGTTTTATTCTTTCTTCCAACAACTCCGTTCTACTGAAGAGTTCTAGGAGTAGACAAATGCCTCTTTATTCCATGAACTTCACAAAACATGTTAAAATTATTGGAGGTGAATTCACCACCTCTTTTAGACCTTAAAAATTTTATTCTCAAATTTACTTCATTCTCAACCATAGCCTTAAATGCCTTGAATTTATCTAAAGCATCATATTTCTCTCTAAGAAAGGTAATCCATGTAAATCTAGAGTAATCATCAATCAAAAGCATAAATTGCATATCACCTTGTAGACTTCACTCTTTAGGACTGCAAATATTTGTATGAATCAAATCCAATAGTCTAGTAGTATATTGTTCCTTTGACCTAAAGTTTTTTCTAGCTTTCTTTCCAAACTGAAAATCCTTGCAAATAACATTAACGAGCTTTGTAATCCTCAGTAAATCTCTCACAGCTTGTATAACATTGATTCTCACCATATTATCAAAGTTCATATGACACATCCTTTGGTTGCATAACCAATTGTCATTAATCTGAGACATAAAACAATGTCCATCAACACCTTAAGTTGATAAATATTTCCCTCATATTTCTTACCAGCAGCAATCATTGTTTCAGATCCTTTCCTGATTTCACATCTCTCATCCTCGAATACAATATTATATCCTTTACTACACATCTGTCCAACACTCAAGAGATTTTTCCTTAAACCCTTAACATAGTAGACATCATGAGTATTATGCTTACCATCAAAACTTACTGAACCTATCCCACAAATCTTATCACTAGTATCATCTCCAAACTTAACTAAGCCTCCA
Organism: Sequoia sempervirens; assembly: GCA_007258455.2. Taxonomy (NCBI): domain Eukaryota; kingdom Viridiplantae; phylum Streptophyta; class Pinopsida; order Cupressales; family Cupressaceae; genus Sequoia; species Sequoia sempervirens. The sequence continues at coordinate 11,822 of VDFB02149801.1, forward strand.
TCATATTTTTCAAGTTTAACAAACTTACTTTTATCACTAGTCATGTGATGTGAACAACCACTATCAACAACCCAATAGTTCTTTTCTTGTTTACCTTGAAGGGTAGAGATCATAGTATCTTCAACTTTCTCTAGGGAACTTTCCTTCACCTATCTCTTAGTATTAGCAGAAGTAGATTCATCTCTTAAAGCCAACAACAAGCATTCATTATCATGAAAATATCTATAGTCAGACTCTTCATCAGAAATAATAGCATTTTCATTTACATAGTATGCTATTTTAATCATCTTCCCTTTGTTCTCTTTTCCTACTCTATATTTATTCTTCTTAGCTCTTTCCAGACATCTTGAAGCATAATGACCCATTCCTCCACAACTAAATCATTTAAAGGGTAAGTTACTTTCATACTTACTAGAGCCCTTTTTCATCCTTCTTACAAAGTTAGCTTCTACTTCATTGAAGTTCTCTTCATCCAAATCTTCAACTCTCTTAGCCCTAAAACTAGTTTATGAATTTGATCCATTTCTCAAGCTAGGCTTTCTCATTTCAAATGATGTCAAAGTACCCAATAACTAATCTTTAGTATAAGTTTTATAATCTACAAATTCCTCAATAGAAGATACCTTTTCACTGTATGCATCAAGGAGAGTTTTGAGAATTTTCTTTACTATTCTGGATTCATCCACTATAGCATCTAGGCCTTACATTCCACCTACTAGCTCATCCACTCTATGTACATAGGATTTAATGTTCTCAACTTCAAACATATGCAAGATCTTGAATTGTGCCTCTAAGTTCTACAAATTTTCTTCTTTAACCTTTTCATATCCTTCATGAATTTCTTCCAATGTATCCCAAACCTCTTTAGCAGCCTTCAAATTTGCAACTCTAATTAATTCAAAATATGAAAGATTAGTCTTTAAGATAAAATTTTCCGTATTATTTTCTTCATGCACTTTGATTTCATCAGCTATACTCAAACCATTAGTAGGAGTAATGTATCCAGTCTAATAATCTCTCTCAACATCATATCCACAATATTCCAGATATCCTTCCATCTTTGTCTTCCAGAAGGTATAGTCAGTCTCATCGAACCTAGGACACTCAATAGTGATATTGCTCACCATATCAAACCTTCCTTAAGTGGTTAAGCTCTTCTCCAAGGAACAAAGCTTTGATACTAGTTGTTGAACAAGATAACTGAGAGTTGGGGGGTGAATCAGTTGTAGTAAGTTTAACATTTAAAACTTCCACCATAGGTTAGCTCAATTACCATTCAAAAATACTTTAATCTACTAATATAATTAATCATTGTGTAAAAGTAGAAACCGAAAGAAGAAAAACCATACACATAATAACACCAGATTTACGTGGAAAACCCAATAAGGGAAAAACCACAATGAGGATTAGCTCACAATATAGAGAATATCATAACTGAATACAAAGGCTCACTGCCAGAAAGGCTCACTAGAAAAAATAGGACTTACTGTCTGGAATAGGACTCACTATCTAATAAGGGTTAACCACCCAGAGGTATCACTACCACAAAGTTACAAAGAAGATAGAGGAAATTTCTTATAGAGAGGAAACAATCTCAATGCAATTGATATTTCCACCATAGTTCACTCACACATTGGTAGACACACACAAAAGATGTTGGATTCCTTTAGCTCACTACCTTTGGAACCCTAACTAGAAATTCACACTGATCTGCTCAAATCCACATCACACACACTTTTTCATATTTATCTTGCATCTATATATCTTGCATTCATCTTTCACAAACATCTCAACTTGTATTTATACCATCTTCAACTTTGAAACTCATCCAAAGATGGCCACACACCATTTGTATTTACAAATTCAAATTAGTTTGATGCCAAAAAATTCTAAGGTGGAATTAGAATGAGGGTGGACCAAACACATACTCGATACTTAATGAGGACCTAAATAAGTCCCAACACACTTCACCACACTTCATGAACTTCGTAAATAGTGCTTAACACAAGGCCACCAAACACCTATGTAAAACACATAAAAAAATTAAACACACACAACCTTAACTTTATCATGTTGAAGTGAGCAACCAAGATCTTCAATTTGCAACACCAAATAACCTCCACAAGAGATAGAGAGAAGCAAAAATGGAATATTTTATTCCACCATACAAGAATTGCAATATGATACCATGATCAATATGCTATACAATACAATACAATGCAATACAAAATATGCTAGAGATGCCTTGCTTATAAAGGAAAGGATGAGTGATAGGGTTAGAAAAGATCATGAAAAGTGTCTTAATCCTATCACATGAGACAACTAACTCATAACTACCTAGGAAAGTGTAAAGTATAGATAAGACAACTAATACTTATCTAGATCAGACAACTAATATCCTAAGTAAACATAACATGTGAATTAAGTCCCCTAAGTGCCTAGTAAAGGAATAAACTAGGTACAAGACTTATTCACACCAATACCCCATCTTAAGTGTAACTTAGGGAGGAAAAAACCAATGCAAACATGCAAAATATGGGTCCTGACAACTAGGTCTGATCAGGTACCCATGTACAAAAAACTCTCATAAGTAGAGAAAAGGAGAAAAATCCTGTGGGAGAAAACTCCTCTCAAAAAGAGAGAAAAAGATGCAAAGAAAGCTAGAAATTGAAGAAGGAAGGAGGACTCCTCAAGACCCCCCAAGGAAAACTTCCTTCACAACAAGCATCAATCACAATTGAAGATAACGAGGCGATTCCAGAGGTTTAGTGAAGATGTTTGCAACCTGTTGATATGTAGGCAAATACTCCAAGCTAAGAACACCACCCTGGATGAGTTTCCTGATGAAGTGCATGTGGATATCAATATGCTTAGTCCATTGATGCTCCACTGGGTTGCAAGAGATATGAATGGAACTCTGGTTGTCACACCAAATAGTAGTGGGCTGAGTGGAAGGGAATCCAAACTCAGTCAACAACTGATGAAGCCATAAAACCTCCTGACTATCAAAAAATGCACCTCAATACTCAACCTCTATCAATTAGAATGAAATAGCAGTCTACTTCTTGCATGACCATGCAATCGAACCAAAACCAAGGTAAAAGACAAAGCCAAAAGTAGACTTGTAATAATTGACATCACCAACTAAATCTCAATCAGTAAATCCCACAATTTGAGATGAACCTAGTGTATAATGAATGCCCAAATGAGAAGTGCCCTGCATGTATCTTAAGATACGCTTGGTGACCTTCCAATGAATCTCATGAGGCTCCTGTGAGAAATGAGAGACAATTGCAACAACAGATGAAATATTAGGATGACTATGTGTTTAGTACAAAAGACTTCCAACCAACTTCTGATATAGGGTAGGATCAACTATAGGAGTAGTGCAATTGGTAGACAATACACACCCGACTAGAATGGAGTAGGGGTAGGCTTACAATCAGCCATACCAAATCTCTAAAGTAAATCAAGAGCATACTTTTACTAGAAAATGAAGATACCCTCAGAAGTCTGATGAACCTGAAGACCAAGGTGTTGGAATCAAGGAACGCTGAGAGGGGGCTGAATCAGTGTTCTACAAAATTTAACTTTATTAACCTAATCTTTAAACCACTTATAACATTGAACCAAAAGAAAGATGCAAGAACACAAAGAAATAAATCTAAAACCATAACACAAGGATTTTTTTACGTGGAAACCCTGTTCGGGGAAAAACCACGGTGGAGGTCAATCCACAATATGAGTATACTCAAATATAAGTGTTTATAAAAGGGGAATGCACATGCATTCGGGCACACTGCCTAGAGCTCACTGCTCGAATATAAAAAGGCTTACTTCCAAAAAGAAGAATCATAGATAGACAACTAGAGTGGATGAACTATGAAATTAGCATCTGCTAATGCCTGATTATAGTTCTAGTTAAGCTCATAGATTGCATTCTTCACACTCTATCTGATTTAACTCTTGAAACTCTCTTTGCTTTAATTTGAATCACCAATCCTTTTCTGCAAAAGTGAAACTATGCACAATCGATCTATAATCCTTCTTACTTTTGCAACACATCACAACACACCTCAACACACCTCAAAATGATATGAATAATCACTTATATATATATCTGTTACTAGGATTTAATCAACCACATGTTGGCTTCAACAAAATATAAAACATGTACAAACTATCAGCTCAATCCATAAACAATTAGTAATGTGGACCATCCAATGTTGGCCACAACATAGTGAAGATCCAAAACAAAATCCTCAAACACAAAACACCTTAAACAATTACTCCTCAAATATCTGCAACATGCTACATTCATTAAGTCAGCCTTTCTACACTGTTAGACTGAAAATCATCAAACCAGATCTTATAACTTGCACACCAATCAATACAAAGCTCTATGATTCAAGGATAACATAGTTCATCACTGATCAACCTTCCTTGAGATCCAAAACTCAAAATGATAATAGAAAATTGCATATGAATCGATAAACACAACTCTTTCAGATGCTCTGTTTTAGCTTTGATAGTTTAACACATATATTTAATTTGACTTCTAGTACGAGCAAATACTGAAGTGTGGATAGGATTACTGAATAGGGTTTCCATCAATGACAACACCAGATAACTTGTACAGTGTCTCTTGCCAACAATCTCCCCCTTTGGCTTTGATGGCAACACTTAGTGAAAAATGACTAAGTGTTGGAATCAGTACCAACATGAATACACTCCCATTCTCAAAACTTCAAAACACAACTCCCCTTGAGATGAATATGACATTTTTCATTGTCCCACACTCCCCCTTTGACATCAATGGAAAATGCAGGAATCCATATACAAAAAATCTTACAATATTGCTATGAACAAACTACATATGTATAGACATGATTTTATAACTTACATGATCTTGAATATGTCTACAAAATTTCTCTTCAACAGGATTAAGCTAGTGTCCCAACCCTTTTTGAGATTCTCCAAAATAGTCATGTGACCACAGAACAAGTAGGATTGTATCTCTGCTGACTCAAGATTTGTTGGATCACTGACAACCATAGCATCATGCGCTTTGTTTAATGCACTAAGCATTGTCTCCATTTTAGGACCAATTAGTCCTCTAAGCTAACATACTCTTTCAACAATTTTGTCATTTTCATGCTTCAAAATTTAAATCTTGTCAAGTAGGGATATGACTTGACCTTCTTGCTTGCTCACAAAATGGTTAGAGGATCAAAGGCTTGAGAAATATCTGCTAATTATTTCTCATATTCCTTCATTTTCTTCTTAGTGACCTTAGTGAATTTAGACAAAGATAAGCATGACTTGTAAATATTTCCATGTTTAGATAAAGCACCTTGAATGTTCTTCACATAGGTAGCTAATAGATATTTATCATTATCAATCATACCCTTCAATCTACTAAACCTGTTTGCATCAAATTCCTTCTAAACCTTATCCACAACTGACTTTTTAAGAGACTCAAAGTGAGTACTTACAAAGTTGATAAGTTTCTTCAGCTGACTGGATGGAGAATCAGATGAATCCTTGACATATGTAGGCATTATCTTTTCCAAGATACCGGATGCAAGGCTTATCAGCTCACTGTCCTCAATATGAGATTTTAGTATCTCCTCCCTTGCCTTAGCCTGAGCAAATGATGCTACCTTCAAATTCTGAATAGGAGATAGAGTGGCCAAGTTGATAGGACCTTTAACCAATTCAAGGTCAAACTCCTCTTGTTGTTCTTCTAAAAACTCCTTTACTACCTTTGTAGTGTCTCTTGCTTCCATTGCAACTTCCTTTACCTCAACCTTCTTCTCTTCAACCACAGATTCTTGCTTTCCTTTGGGAATCTCTATCTCATCAATTGACATATCTTTAGGAGCTTCAATCTCCATGGGAATTTCAATGTCTTGCATGTCTAGAGGATTCAAAGTATCCTCAAATGTGTCTTCTTTCCCTTCTTCAATTTCTGGACCAGATGGAACATTTTCATCATGAGATTCTTCAAAAACAACATTATATTTGTTCTTCAATAGAACTACCTTAAGAATTTTCTCAGTATCTTTTGCAACTTCTTCAGTCTACCTAATCATAAGATTATTCACCCTTTTTTTCTCTTAAAATCCTTTTTAGCATCATTTAGGATCTTCTTCATTTCTTCTATTGACATTACCGAACATAGATCAGCAAGTATGTGTTCTCTCATTTGTTCTTCTTCAGTTCTTGCATTTACTCTCCTCGTTTCTAAGATTGCATATAACCCTTTAGGTAATTCTGACATTATTTCTATGAGATTCATATTGGAAACATTCAAATACTTTATTGTAGCTTCTTCAAGGGTTCTCTAACTGACACTACCAAAAGTGTCATACCATTCAGAAAGTGGTTTGAGATTACCATCCTTGATTAAGGCTTTTTCAACTTCCTCTATAGTCATACCTGATCTATCAGTTTTCACCTTTTTCGTTGCTTTCTCTTCATCAGAGGGCTTGTCCTTAGAGACTTTAGAATGCTTTTTTCCCTTGTGCTTGATTTCTCTTACCTCTTCATCAGATTCAGTTTCTTCATAATCTTCAACTGCAAGATAAACTCTTGTGCTTTTATCCTTCTTCCTTTTTCCTTCTCTACTGGATGACTTGACTTGAGATTTTACATGGCTTGATTTCTTTGCAGGATCGAATGAGAGTGCAAAGCTCCTTGTAGATCTAGATCTAGTAGAGGATGCTACTAGACTAGCAGACTTAGTTCTAATAGGCTCTCCTTCTTCAGCTTGTTCTCTTTTCCTCCTAGCTTCCCTCACTGCTTTAGTTGATATGCCCATGCTTTCTACAAAAGCTTCAACTTCCTTTCTCACTTTTTGGACTATCATAGGCTTCTTCAGTTGTTCATGCACCTACTTATCCTTCTCTTCAAAGGTACCAAACCTTTCTTCTGTTGGACCTGAGGTTTACTTAACAAGTGTTGAGCATACAACTCCAAGATGTGTTCTTCAACCTCATAACCCATAGGCATTATCCACACTATTCTAGCTTTAGCTGCTTCCATCAAACACTGATCAATGTCAACCATGAAGCAAATAGTGTCCTTATCCTTTTCCACAATAGATGTAGGAATCCTTTCCCTAGCTTGAATTTCACTCTGAAAGCTTTTGGAGTAACCCTAGATAGTAGTTTTCCTTGCTTTGTTGTCACCAATTCTGTATAAGATGTCTCTGATTTGAACAGTGACTGGTTTATCACTTTTCCATTGCACTTTTCCAACTCCCAGATCTTCATTCATGAAGTAGAAGAATAAACATAACAACATATTACCATACTTGAAAGAGTTCTTCTTATCCTTCTTGATTTTTCCAAGATTTTTAATTAGCTGGTCCCGGAGTAATTCACATAGGTCATATTTTGCATTTTCCTTGACCATCTGATAAGCTGCATAGATTGCAGTACCTAATATAGAGTTATCCCAGCTAGAGTGATAGATTTTATATCCAATAACCATAGAAGAAAATCTTACATCTACTTCGATGATGTCATTGATTGTCATGGATTTTTTATCAAAAACTAAACCAGTTGCCTCAGTAACTGTTTGGTTCTTCACATAGTTCAATGTCAGAAACCCACCAGATGAATTCAGACCTATAACAATCCTTATAGCTTCCTTTGTGATCTTGAAAGGCTGAATTAACCACATGAACTCATCATGCACTCGACTCAATATGTACCGAACCCATTGATTTTTGTCAAACACGAGAAACTTCATAATTTGCGTGAACTTCTCCTCCAAAGTCCTAAATTTAGGCTTTACACAAAGATCTTCTCCCATAATGTCATTTGTATACATATTTAACAACTGGGAGCTTCCTAATTCCTCAACATTCACATGAATATATGCCCTAATATCTTCAATATACAAAACACCATACAGAACGTAAGAAAATACACCTAATGGTTTTGTCTCAATAGACTTGGCCATTTGAATTTCGGATGGGGTCTATCCTTAATATCAACAACCAACGGAGTAGCCATTTCCAAAAATTTCAATTTCACAAGTTATGCAGATAAATACCTTTCACCGGATTAGGGTTTGATCACCGAATCACCTTCAGACTTGTATCTTCGCCAAAATTTGCTTGCAGAGCTCTCCAAACTTCTTCTTCTTGAAATGCAATGTGACAAATGAGGAATACAAGTAACCTTTTATCATTCGCACACCTAACTTTTGTCGCAATAAATGCTTTTTCCCTAGGTCTTCTGAATACCCTGTTCTCACAGACTGTGAAAGAAAATTCTTTTGCGGACCTTTAAATTTGCATAAATTTCCTACACAAGAGATCCCAAAACATCTGTAGATCATCAATGCAACCATTGCAATTTTCCACATCCTAGTACCAACTATCGACAAAGGGTTAAAATATTTTCTTGAGAGCTCCCCCTAGGCCAGAGGCCTTAAACTAATTCCCAGAGGAATTTCCACCGCTAGATTCTGGTGTGGAATCATTTGCTACATCAGAAGCATTCTTCTTCACCCATTTCTTCTTCATTTGCTTCCTGATCTCATCCATAGTAACTTTTCCTTTTCCCTTATCATCCTTCTGCACATTTTTCCCTTTGTTTACCGGACCCTTCTTGCTTCTACAAAATCTAGCAATGTGACCAGATTTGTTGCAATTATAGCACACAACATTTCTTTGTCCAGACCAGTTATTCCATTGATTTTCTCTTGATCTGCATTGGTTAGAAATATGGCCAAATCTATTGCAGGCATAACATTTGATATTTCTATTGAAAAAGTTGTTTGGCATATTTCTACATTCAATTGACTTATGACCATACTTATTACAATTGAAACACTAGCCTAAGAATGATAGAACACTTGAATTCATTTTGCTTCTACATTGAGTAGCCATATGACCAAATTTATTGCAAAAAAAATAGTATCCATTGAACTTTTGAGCATTAGGTTGTCTTACAGGATACCTTCTAGCTTTGTTCAACTGATTCCTTGACCTGAAATTCCTTTGATCAGATCCAGAGCTTTCTCCTTTCTCATATCCAAGACCTCACTTGTCACTTCCAGTTCTCTAACTATGAATCAGTTCATCAAGCTTGGTTGAGCTAATCTTGAACTTCTCCTTGTATTCATTTGTAGTAGCAAGTTCATCCCTAAGAATAACAATATTCTTTTCAAGCTCCAACTGATTGAATCCATCATTGATTTTGTTGCATTCATCAAATTTTTATTTCAAGGAATAAGTAAGATTATCTTCATTCTTCTTTCTCTCTCCAATCTCCTTCGTCATCCTTGTCACAATAGATTCCATCTCATGTTTTAGGACAACATTATTACTGGTAAGCTTTTCAGATTCTTTTATCTTTTCCTTCAAGGCTTGACTCAAGTGTTCATCTTCCATGCTTTTTCTTTCTTTTTGCTTTAGCTGATCATAGAGGTACTTTCTCTTTTCCTTGGACTTATTGATTTGATATTTCAATGATTGAATAAATTTTGCAGCATTCATGAGGCTTGCTTGCAATTTCCAAACTTCAGATTTTGACTATTAAGATCATCTAGGGCTACCAAAAGTTGTTGTTGGAGACTTCCAAAATTCATTGAATCACCTTCCTGAATCTTCCGCAAGCTATTAAACTTCTTCTGAGGAACTTGGCTCTGATACCAATTGTTGGAATCAAGGAACATTAAGAGGGGGTGAATCAGTGTTTTCGCAAAAATTAACTTCTTAACCTGATCTTTAAACCACTTATAGCATTGAACCAAAAGAAAGATGCAAGAAACACAAAGCAATCAAACACAACACCATAACACAAGGATTTTTTTACGTGGAAACCCTGTTAGGGGAAAATCCATGGTGGAGGTCAATCACAATATGAGTATACTCAAATATAAGTGTTTACAAAAGGGGAATGCACATGTATTTAGGCACACTACCTAGAGCTCATTGCTCAAATAAAAAAAGGATTACTACCAAAAAGAAGAATCATAGATAGACAACTAGAGTGGATGAACTATGAAATTAGCATCTGCTAATTCCTACTTATAGTTTCGGTTAAGATCATAGATCACATTCTTCACACTCTATCTGATTCTGCTCTTGAAACTTTGTTTTCTTTAATTCAAATCATCAATCCTTTTCTGTACAAGTGAAATTATGCACAATCAATCTATAATCATTTTGAATTTCACAACACATTACAACACACCTCAACATGCATCAAAATGATATGAATAATCGCTTATATATATTCGCGACTAGGAATTAATCAACCACATGTCAGCTTCAACAAAATATAAAACATGTACAAATTGTTGACTCAATCCATAGACAATTATTAATGCAAACCATCCAATGTGAGCCACAACATAAGACCCAAAAAAAATCCTCGAACATAAAACACCTTAGACAATTACTCCTCAAATATCCGCAACACGCTACATTCATCAAGTCGATCTTTCTACACTGTTAGACTGAAATTCAACAAACCAAATCTTCTAACTTGCACACTAATCAATACGAGGCTCTATGATTCAAGGATAACATAGTTCATATACCGAGTGACCTTTCCTGAGATCCACAACTCAAAATAATAACAAAAAATTGCATATGAATCGATGAACACAACTCTATTGGATGCTATGTTTTAGCTTTGACAGTTTAACACATATGTTCAATCTGACTTCTAGTATGAGCAAATACTAAAGTGCAGATAGGATTACTGACTAGGGTTTCCATCAATGACAACACCAGATAACTTGTGCAGTGTCTCTTTCCAACACAAGGAAGTAATGCAAAAGACCAAGGTCGATCATATCAAATCACTCCATCAATGCTCGTTGTGTACTCTGAATCATGGAAGTGGAACTCCCTATGATAATCAAATCATACATGTAGAGCACAAGTATCATTAAATCCTCTCCATGTCTCTGAGTATAAACTATGGGATCGAAATGGAAACAAGTGTAGCTGGAAGCAAGCAAGAAACTATCCATCTTCTCATACCAAGCCTAAGGATCCTATTTGAGACCACACAACGAACGTCAAAGCATGCAAACAAGTGGAGAATCCTACACAAAATCTAGTGGTTGCTCCATATAGATATCTTCATGAAGATCCCCATGCAAAAAATCGCTCTTCACATCCATTTGATATATTGACCATCCTTATGATGTAGCTATAGCAAGGACAAGGCAAATAAAATCCATCTTAGCAACAAGAGAAAAGTTCTCAAAATAGTCAATTACCTCAACCTAAGAGAACCCCTTTGCAACAAGATGATCCTTGTACTTTTCAATGGAACCATCTACTACATACTTGGTACGATACACCCACTTGCACCAAACCAAATTTCTTCCCTTAGGAAGAGGCACAAGATCTCGAGTATGATTCTTTATCAAAGAAGAATACTCATCATCCATAGCACTATCCCACTCTAGAATACTTGAAGCATCTAAAAACTTGTGAGGATCATCTGAAACAACATGAATCAAAAGACTAATCCTAAATTATGAGAACAAGTCTGGCGAGTGTCTGAGGGATCACCAGCAAGAGGACTAGCCTCCTCAAGAGTAACTTGAGCCCATTGTGGCCTAGTGGGAGAATGAGGAGGATGTGAATCAAGACCATCATCGAAATATTCCTCAAGTAGTGAAACATCATCAACTAAAGAAGATTGAGTAGGTTGTGATGAAGAAGAAGGTGAAGGAGGATTTTTCTATGTGAAGGACTCAACAGACTGAACATCACATTAGAAATGAACCTCTCATTTGTCAAGATCAAACAATTTGTATGCCTTCACATCATCACAATAGCTAACAAAGATGTACCATTGAATCTTCTTCTTCGTTGATTTACGCTAACCATTCAGAATGAATTTCCAAGCCTCACTACCGAATACTATGAAGAAAGATACATTAGGCTTGTGATGAGACCAAGCCTCCTTGAGGGTCATAATCCTCACTTCCTTGTGGGGCATACAATTCTGAATATAGTTGGCACAATTGATAGTTTCGCCCCAACATGTTGGATCCATGGACCTAGACTGAATCATATAATTGACCATCTCCCTGAGAGTCCTATTCTTTCTCTGCACCACACCATTCTATTGAGGAGTGGAATGAATTGTGTGTTGATGAAGAATACCATTATCACTAAAAAATTCCTGAAATGCTTGATTGACATACTCCCCCCATTATCTATGCGTATCTTTCAAAGAGAAAAACTTGATTGATTCTCCACAAATGTTTTGAATGTCTTGAAGTTGTGAGAAATTCACTCTTGAGCTTTATAAAATAGACCCATTTCCATTGGGAAAAATCATCAATGAAAGTGAGCACATACTTAGTCCCTGAAAAAGGAGTTGGGAATGACATGAGATCACTATGGACCAACTCAAGGGGTGTGGTTGCATGTGTAGCTTGAACCTTAGGAAAAGGATCTTGATGTTGATTGCCAAGAACACAACCCTGAAAAAAACTATCCATGCAAGAGATCTTTGGAAGACCAACCACTAAGTTGTGTGCTTACATTTTCTAAAGATATATGTAGTTCAAGTGCCCAAATCTTTCATGCCAAAGCTTGCTCATTGAATCAACATGAGCAACAAAACATGAACTTGATGAAGAATCAAAGCCATCAAATTGGTACAAATGGTTCTCATGATCAACTATCCCTATAGAAACAACCTTTTCAAGATCTTGAAACTGTCTAATAGTCACATTCTATGGAGTAAACTCAACTGACTTCCCATCTCTAGAATGATAAATCTGATATATGGAAAGTAGATTCATTAAACTATTAGGAACAAAAAGAACATACTCAATGCACCCATCTGGCATCTAAACAGAGGCTGTCCCCAAAACTAGAATCTATGAAGAGTTCCCAACTGCAATCTGAGAAGTAGAAGTATGAACAATGGAATCAAGAAGATCATGTGAATTGGTCATGTGATGTGAATCAATTGACTGTCTAAAGATGAATAAATGGACCATGCTAAAAGAGCTTGTCCTTTTCCCATGGAAGAAGTCTTAGAAAATGAAATGTTGTGCTTCTTCATAGCTTCCTCCAAGGCTTCTATCCTCTTGAAACAATGAGTCACATCATGCCTAGTTTTTCCACAAAATGAACACTGATCTCTTTTCTTTTTCTTGGACTTAGAAGACGAATCTCCAGAGGTAGAAGAAGAAGGAGATGGAGTGGACTTTTGATTTTTCTTTGGCTTCTGTTTGGAGGGATTTTCACTACCTCAAGATGATTTTTTCTTGGGATTCTTATTATTCTTTCCTTCACCTTTGGATGATTGATCCATTAGATAATGATTCTTAGAAATAGGTAGGGAATCCAACTGAATCAACTTGGCCTCCTCCCTAGGAAGATGCTCACAAAACAACTCAAAAGAGGGAATTTTGTAATCTTTCCCCATGGCATCCATTGTGGAGTGGAAAGTAGAAAATAACACTTGATATTGGCCTCTCAACTTAGACATAGTCAAGAAGGTACATTCATCACTAGATATATCATGCCCACATCAATTCAACTGTGACATAATCAACTTGAATTGTGCAAGGAAATCCTAAATTGAAGGAAATGCATTTGGAGAGAGTGTTACGTAGAGTATGGTGGAGGTTCTCAATCCAATCACAATTCAACAAACTCTTCAATTGAATAAAATGCATTTGGAGAGAGGGTGATGTAAAGTATGGTGGAGGTTCTCAATCCAATCACAATTCAACAAACTCCTCAACTTGAGAACCCTAACTTGGTGTTTTGTTCACAATTCCTTCAAACAAGTTTCCTTGTAGCATTCCAAATAGTGAATTTTCACCATAACTTTCAAAGATTGGAAACCCACAATTGAATTGCCATTCTTAACACCATTTATGCTCTTTTCCAACATATCAAATTTGAGGATAGGCTTGTTTTGTAACAACACCCTCTAAAATTGACAACTACGCTAGAAAGTGGCCTAATTAGCCTTGCTTTTCAAAGAAACTTCAACCTAAATACTCTCTCAACCACAAAATTCCTTTTCCAAGGTTTTAACTAGGTCACATGGTGTCTAAATCACCAACTTTTATCATCAGAAACATTAACAAATTCATCAATCAACAAAACCATACTTCTAACCTACACTCCTAAGCCTAATACATTGAGATATTGGGCTAGGTATTGATCAAACACTACCCTACCTCCATCCCCTACATCTAAAAGCCCTACAAACATTAAAAACGCCCTAATTGATTCCATTCCATTGATTTGCAGAATTTCCCACTAGTGGAATAGTTCAATATTCCATTTTTTTTCAAACCCTCTTGACTTAGGGTTTCCTAGCGGATCCCACCAAATTGGATCTAACTCCTCTTAAAATTTATGAAATCAGATCAAATAAAAACCAAAACACAGTTAATTCACCCCTCCATTGATTCAAATTCACTTTAGATCATTAACACATAGTATAGATCCATACAAAGCTCTATAGTAGTAGAATTACTCAAGAAATTATAGGAAACAATAGATTTCTTTATTGTTTGATCACAAAACTATCCCCAAAAGTTTTCCTCAAGTTGTACAAGGAATATTTAAACATCAATCACCAAAACCCAATGGTTCAAAACTACCGTTTGAATGAATGACCATTCAACTTCCAAATACAAGCAAAAATTGCAAAGTTGCATTGCAACTTTTGCAACAATTACAAAAACTTGAGAATTTTATGTATAACTGATGCCATGAGACTCAAAACATTAGAAATGGTCTAAATAAACCTTATTACATCAAAAATGACTTAAAACACCAAAAAACCCAACATTAGACTCATATTTACATGATGAAGCTAGGTGCCCCTACACTAGAGGGATTGTAGATCTGCTTGAAGTTGCAAGGCTCTAAACTGATTTGTTTTACCATACAATTCTTCAAGTTTATCCCAAACATTATTAGGTGTTTTACACTCTAAAATATGAAACTAGTTATCAGATACATGTAAGCCAATGAGCCATTTTTCTTCATCCATTTTACATCTATGAATAATTTTTTCATAATCCTTTGTGAATTCAGGTTGTTCTACATCTAACATTGGCCATAGATCCTTAGATTGTAACAATTGAATCATTTATAGCTTCCATGTATGATAATTGTGTGGGGTGATCGGTTCAATTTTCCTAGATCCTCCATGAACACCAAAACAAAGAAGACATTGTGGTACTTAAATTGTGCCTTTCACCCCCCCATAATGTATTAAAACTCAATTTACAACCCCTCAGCAAATTACAATGAAGAAATTTTGTAATTTGTACATGTGACAAGCTCAAATCAATCATTTATAACACAATGATTTTTACAATTTTCAGAAGAAAGGAACTTGTCAAAACTAAAAATAGAGGTTACAAAAAAATTTCTTGTGATTTTTTGAGCAATTTAAAACTTTTTTTTGCCAAATTTCAACTTTGTATGCAAAACTTATGCCAATTAGAAGCAATAAATTCACCTATACCTTCAGGCTGAAAAAAATTGGAAAAAAATTTAAAAATATGAAAAATCACCTACACCACTAAAGTTCATCAAACTAACTTTCCATGATATCTTGTTTTTGAAAATCGTGTGACCAAAAGTTGTGAAATTTTAAGAAGGCTGAATTTAGTTTATGGAAATGAGTTTTTCTAGCAAAAAAAGTTTACTTCTAATTTGATTTCTGAAAAATCTACTCATTGTTTGTAAACAATAACAAAATCCCATAAATATTTTGATGCTAAGAATAAAACCGAAATCATTTTGATTAGGAAAGTAAAGAAGATGAAAAAAATAATTGTTTTTAACCTTTAGTCGGTAGAAAAAGGATGCACGATGATTTTTGGAAAGAAACTTTCTTCAAATATGTGAATGATTTGCAAAATCTAAAAGATATCTAGTTCAGATTTCTATGCTTGCTACAAAACCCAAAAATCATTTTTCCTACAAATGGAGTGGAAGCATGATTTATGAAGCAAAAATGAAAACAGGTCCAATAAAAAATAGCTTGCATCAAACCCTTGTTTGCCAAAGTTGCAAATGGTGACCAAATTGAGTGAAACAAAAACCAAATATGACTTTCTCGAGCCTCCTGGATGCAATGGGATAGTCAAAAATATTGCCATTATAGCCAAAAGTGCTACAATCACAAGATCTCACCAAAATGCATGCATGCATGCAATATAGGATTAGAAAGTCTTTGCAAACCCTTTCTGATTCTCAAGATCGTATTGAAATACAAGAGAAGAGCATACAAGGAATTTGCAAGATCTTACAAGAAACTCAAATCACAATAGAAAACTTGATGAAAACTCTCTAATGAAAAAATTGAAGGGGCTTGCAAGATTCAAAGCTCTAATACCATGTTGAAGTGAGCAACCAAGATCTTCAATCTACAACACCAAATAACCTCCACAAGAGATAGAGAGAAGCAACAATGGAAGATGATATTCCACCAAACAAGAATTGCAATATGATACAATAAGCAATATGCTATGCAATACAATACGATACAATACAAAATATGTTAGAGATGCCTTGCTTATATAGACAAGGATGAGAGATAGGGTTAGAAAAGATCATGACAAGTGTCTTAATCCTATCACATGAGACAACTAACTCATAACTACCTAGGAAAGTGTAAATTCTAGATAAGACAACTAATACTTATCTAGATAAGACAACTAATATCCTAATTAAAATTAACATGTGAATTAAGTCTCCTAAGTCCCTAGTAAAGGAATAAACTAGGTACAAGACTTATTCACACCAACAGATCCAATCTCCCTGGATAGCAAAATTAACTTGAACATGATCATATTAGCTTACTCTCAGAACGAAAAGTCCTAAAACCACAAATCAGAGAAATCTGAAGCAACTACATTTCTCCTAGACTACAACTAGATACATAGATAAGCACAATACACATACTGGTGATAGTATCTCGCACTGTACAACAATCTAGAGACCCAAATTCTAGATATAAAAATCACCAATAACCATGATCCATATATCAGGAACTCAAAAACATAGAGACAATATAAAGTACATTTGGGAGCACATCCCAAAGCACACACAAAATACCTACAAACTTTCTTTACTACAATTTTCTCAATATCCTCAACATATACAACCAATAACCAATATTCATGACATCAATTATAGTAGCAACTAGTTGACAACCAGTTAACCAGTTGACATCAATGGCAACACCTCCATGCTTGCAACAACAACTTCTCCCAATAATGTAATCTATTTTGTACTAATATTAAGACTATTATAAAGTTATTGCATCCTCTATAATAGCAAGTACATCTTTGGGAATTAACAACTACCTCCATCTCTGAAGTACTAAAATATACATAGTTTAAATGCACACTAGTAAGCCTAAACATTACTTCAACTTAGGAGATGCTACATCTAGCTTCATAAACTGATCTATAATAGAAAAATATTTTTAGAGGGGAAAAAAGTAATATCTTGTAGCAAGAACGTTTACACCACCATTTTCCAAAGACTAAATATGCAAGCATTGGTTAATTCTTATACCATTGTATGTATGCACTAGAACTAAGTATTTTATACCAAAAATATTTGAAACTTCCTATTGTGACACAAATCTGATTTTTTTATGCCCCATAGGACTATTATAATATTCAATTCATCCTTCACAAAAGTGAATAAATAATTCAGAAACAACTACCCATTTTACCTTCAAAATGTGGAGATACACCATCCTAAAAACAACACTAGTTGTTCCAAACTTTGCCTTAGTTTGAAGGTTGTTATATGCAACATTTGGATCTGATCTGAAACAACAATGATAATATTGAGGAGTAAGAATTAACACCATATTCTATAGTCATAAAATTGCACCCTTCACAATTTCACATACATTCTTGCATATGATTTAATGTCCACTCCCTTAGCATCTTGAATAGGCTCATTTTAGCCCCTACATCAGCCTTTTTCCCTTCTCAGGATTCTCCAACACTCCTTTTCAGCAGCTACCCTTGTGTGTCAGCTTTCCATTGGACATGGTGCTTTTCCGATTCTTGTTGTTTTGTAGCATGACATGTCTAAACATTAGTGTTTCACGTGGATGTCCGTGCACCATGCTAGCGTCTTGCAACGTTTCAATGCTCAAACAGTTGTCTCCATGCATGTTTGCCACTTTCCACCTCCTTTGGTTGGTAGTAACGGCTGAGGACACCTTGTATTGGCTAAAGAATCTTCTTTTCCCTCCTTAAAAGAAGTCTTTTCACTTCATTTGCAACTCTTCTACTTCTAACTTCTCCCTAGCTTTGGCTCTTTCCTTTTCCTCCTCTTTTTCTCTTGTCATTTTTCTTGCACAGCTCCATACAACTTGCTACAACAATAATTTCAAGCTCTCACATTCTCACAACACTTTTTGCACTCTTGGCTCTTGCAGCTATCTTGCTTTCCCTCTTTGTAGCTCCTTTGGCTCTTGTAGCTTCATCTCCTTCACTTCATTCTTGTGAGCATCTTGGGATTCCATATCCACTTTCTATTGCACCTATCTTTTGTGATACGAGTTCTCCTCGAGTGGGTTTTCTTTTATCACTCACACTTGGTGGTGTAGGTTCTACTCCTCAACAGGTTTTTCTTTCACCACACGCTTTGTTCATTTCTCTCTTTCTCTCTATCTTTTTGGTTGTCCATGGAGGTGGGTACACCAAAATGGGGGTTTGACTAAGGAAAACCCCTATATAGTCCCAACACTTTCTCCAAATATTACACTTGTAGGTACTGAAGATATATACTAGCTAGAGGCTTCATTACTTGGATTGTTGTGAGTATCTTCTTTCTTTTCTTCTTCTTATCACTTCTATTTCACTTCATTTCAGCTTTATCACATTTTGGAAATTCTTAGTAATTGCAATAGAAGTAGCCACTTAGGAATTTTTTGAGATAAACGTGTTCTCTGGTCCGTATAAGATGCCATCATGCTGTGCTGTCGTCTGTATTCTTTGTTGATGTCCTTTGGCCAAGAGCTTGTCAGTTTTTCTAGAAAATCTCTATGACCTTCTCTTTCAAATTCTAAAACTCTCGTTGTTGTTCCTTGAAGTAGTTTAGGGTATTTTTCCCTGTGAGGCTCTCTAAATGAAGAGAACTCGTGAGTAGTGAATCCCCCTCTTCTACATTTTGGTTAACCAGATGTGAAGGAGGGTACTTTTCAGAAAACTAGGAATTTATTTACCCCTACTTGGCGGGGTCATTACTTTTGACTCGGTGCTCGGAATTGAGAACCGTTTGCACCATTGGAAAGGTATCCTAGAGAACTTGTTCAGTCCATAAAATACTAGTGCCTTTGTATTTTAGGAATAGAAACAAGCTCTGACCTCAAATTCTACTCCGAAGGCCTCCAAAAATGTGAATTACTAGAACATAGAAAATACTGAAAAATTGTAGTGAATTTAATATCTTCTTTTATTAGTTCAATATCTAGTTTTGTTCAATGTGTTAATAATGTTCCATTTCATGCATGTGATGGTGAATTGGCTTTACCCATGTCATTTGGTATTTTTTGTCCTTCTCACGAAAGTCCTCTTGCTTCAGAGGATATTTTGTTGCAAGAAGATGAAATCTTTGATACCTTTCTTAATGTTACTCTACCTTCTATTCATTCCAATGCACTCTCTTTTGGAGATGTTGCATTTGTGAATGATGAATCTCATATTTTTTCTGATGCACTCTCCTCTAGAGATGATGCATTAGCACATGATGAAACTCCTTCCACATCTGATTCTTCTTGGATCGATGTTGAGAATGTTTCTTCGAATAATTATTCCACATTTGATCTTGTTTGGATTGATGTTGAGAATATGTCTTCAAATAATTGTTCTACTAGTTGTGATGATTTTGTAAATGTAATTTGTGTCTTTGTTGCCCCTCAAAGGCCTAAGGGACTAGTCATGTATGTGACTCCAACTAGTCCTTCCCCTAAAAGGGTTTATTCTATTAATGGTATTCCATTCAATAGTGATTCCCTTGATCCTCCTAAGGCTCCCTCTTATAGAGCGGTAGCCAATACTTATGAGAATAGAATGAACAAACAACCAAGTCTTCCTCAAGCTCCTAAACTTATGACTAAATCACCTGGTGATTATGATCTTATCAAGCAACCCCAAGTAACTCCAGCTAAGATCTCACTATTGAACTTGTTTCAGTCTGCTCTGATTTATCAAGGTATGCTTCTAGAAGCATTACAAAAGATCCTCTTGCCTTCTTCTACTAGGCCAATTGATGCTAATGCATTGATGGCATATATTCATACAGATTCATTGAATATTAAATTCTATCCACAGGAACTCCCACCTCCGAAAGTACAAAAGCAAGAAGATCCCTTAATGATTATAGTTAATATTAATAAAATTGGCATTAGATGTACTCTCGTTGATGTTGGTTCGGTGCTCAATGTATATAGTATTGATCTATTGCCTAAGATTAATATTGATTCATCTTCTCTTAATGCTTCTTCTATAGTTATTCATGGGTTTGATAATGTTGGGCGACAAGCTCTAGGTACAATAGTATTAGCTTTGTAGCTTGGACCCGTTACCTTACCTACCCTTATATATGTTGTGTCAGAAAAGCTACCATATAACCTTCTTCTTGGTAGACTGTGGATTCATGCTATGGGTGCAGTCTCGTCTACCTTGCATAAATATCTTAAGTTCATTTTTAATAATAAAGCAATCAAAGTCAGAGCTAACCCTAATGTTATGCGCTTATGTGAAATGGAAATTGCTAGTCAGGCTTTGGTTCTTCCTACTCTTATTCCTTCAATGTCTTTGAATGTGATGATGTTTACTCCTACAGTACCTACTACAAAGGGTACTCTTGAGATAGATGTACCTAAAGAAGATCTTTCTGAAGCAAGAAATTCTAAGTCCACCTCTTCTCAAAGGAATGCATGTCTTAGTGATGATTGGGGTTCTCTAGACTTTACATACTCCTTCATTTTTTAATGTAAAGTCAACCCAATCCACTCAGACCTTCCAATAACATCATCCACACCTACCATCAGAGATGGTCATTCTTTTGTATCGAGAGATAAGGTGGATGCAAATTGCAATGTTCTTAGTGTTGATCCTCCTTTTGAGGAAGATAATCGTGCTTCTATTGAAGAGGTTAATGTTGGAAATCTTGTTAGGAAGGATGATGGTGATCTCATAGAGAAGTATGATCCCCTTTGCTGGAATAATACTCTCCATGTAGATCCACCATTGTTTGCTACCTTCGTATCTTCCTCTTCTAGGAAGTCATACTTTTCTCCACAAGAGAAAGGGTTGCTTCCTCCTCCTCATCCTCTATCTGAGCAAGATTGTATTTTGTTGTGGCTTCTAAAAGCCCACTTGATTGCTCTTCCTTCTCCTACACATAAGAAACTTCATAAGCATGATAGAGAGAAACATTCTTTTTGTGCATACCATCGAGTGCCTAACCATTCCACTAGTGAATGTAAGGCCTTGAAAGATAAAATACAACTTCTTGGCTCAGGTGTCATCAAACTCCCATTTGATTGACACACCTACCTTCTCTTTGCATGACAAGTGATATTGAGGTTTACCTCTATCTTGCATGTTCTAAGAGTCTTGCATAGTTCTCCTCCCCTATATGTTGGGGGTAGTGATAACTTATGTTGGAGATGTGTGTCCTTCTTAAGGACCCCCTCTTTCCTCTAATTTCTTTCAAATGAAGTGTCCCTTGAGTGGACCCCTTTTTCTCTTGAAGGGTTCCTGAGGGACCCCCTTTGAAATATTTTCTCCTTCAAATGAATTCTTTGGTGTCTAGCTTGTGGGCAACCTGAGTAGACCTCGCCTTTCAAATAACACGTCCCTTGAGTTGACCCCTCTTATTTTGAAGGGTTCCTGAGGGACCCCTTTGAAAACCTTCTGACTTTTTGATGGTCTACATGACTATCTGTTTACTTTCCCACATGGCCACTTTCACTTTGTAGGTGCACCTATGAGGCCGCTTTCCTAGGTTTCCTCCATGTGAGAGATCTTGGGGGATACCTCCCTACAAGTCTGTAGGCCTGTGGGGCACTTCCTCTGAGCTTCCTCCATGTGAGAGATCTTGGGGTGGATCCCTGTAGGTCTATGGGTTTTGTAGGGTGCTTTATTTAGGGTTTCCTCCATGCAGAGAGATCTTGGAGGATACCTCCCTCTGACCTTCTGGGTATGTAGGGGTGCTTTCTTAGGTTTTCTTCATGCGATAGATCTTGAAGGACACCTTCCTTGCAAGTATGTGGGTTTGTAGGGCACTTTCTTAGGTTCCTCCATGTGAGAGATCTTGGGGGACACTTCCTTGCAAGTTTATGGGCCTGTAAGGTACCATTTTGAGTATCCTCCATGTAAGAGATCTTGGGGGACGCCTTCCTTGTAGGTTTGTTGGCCTGTGAAGCACATACATTCTTAAATTCTCTTTCTTCTCAACTTGTATATACCGGATTGAAGATCTGCATCTTCTTCATCCTGAGTATATACCCTTCCTCTTCCTCTTAGAATTATTCTATGAACTAATTTGGGGATGACACATAGTACTGAGACAACCTTCTACATCAAGGTCTCTTTACTTTGCTTACTCAAATCCTTTAGTTTCATGTGTTCTAACATTTTTTTCTATAGGTTTTTCTTTTCTAATGCATTTTTTTTGCAAGTCTTCAGCCTAGGGGCATGCTTGTTAGAGTAATAAGTTATTATGCTTAATTAATTACATCATATTGATTAATTAATTAAGTCACTTATTCCTCTTTATTACTTAAGCTAAACTTAGGAACATTAATAATTAATTAATTATTAATTATTAATTGTGCACACTAGGGTTTCATTTAGGGTTTCTTGATCTCCTTCATAAGGATTGATCACTTTGTAATAACAGATTCTCTTAATGCATTTTTACTAGGTTTTATAAGAACATCTTCTTTGGTTACGCATGTCTTTTGCATGTATGTACAGTATTCATTTGCATCACGAGTGATCTTGGGATTCTAATATGGTATCAA